>JAQIUQ010005601.1:0-48377 GCA_030378365.1 Hybognathus amarus | reverse complement strand
CGAAATGAGAATTGTTTATAAATCAGTTTTCCACAAAGAGAAGTGTCTCTCCGCGGTTTCCCGCCATAATAAAAACTTGATGGTTTATTGTTTGAACAGAGGGGATTTCTTTAAGACTGCAAGGGAAGCTCGGCTTCCCCTATAATGTGAAAAGATTTGTTTAGGTTTTACTTGTTTTTTGTATTTAGCTGATCACATGTATGCCTGGAATTTCTTCGTAATATTTGGCCATGTAAATATCAGCACCAAATTACATATTATGCAATCATACCCTGTAATATAACACCTGTTATAACAAATATGCTCAACAAAAACACTTGAAAATTAATTTTGTCTAAAGGTTCCATAAGCTGTTTCATATTTTCGCAGGTTTCTGTCTTGTCTGTTACATATTTGTCTTATTGTTTATCCACTGTGCACAGGGGGGTTCCTGCGGTGGTCGACTTTGCAGCCATGCGTGATGCAGTGAAAAAATTACAGGGCGACCCTGAGAAGATTAATCCGAGTTTGTCCGGCAGACCTCGTCATAGATCATTCCATTCAGGTTGACTTTAACAGGAAGTAGGTTCATTTGACAGAAATGTAAAATTGCTTTTTATGTCTCTGTCTATCTGTCAATATTTCAGAACAGCCTCTGTTTAATGTCTCTGAGTGCATAAACAAGAGGTAAATAGGTTCATGTTGTATTACAGGGTTTATTTAAAAGTATTTACCTTCGCCAACTGAGTATTTATTTAATCTTAGAGCATAGAGAGTGTGAATGCTTAATTATAGAAGGCGTGCATGAGAAAATGCCACTGTAAACCCTTGTGAAAAAACAAACATGCACTTATACTTGAAAAAGGATATTCATGGGTACTTTAACATACAATTAAGTGTCTGAAAACACAAAACAAACTAAAGCATATTGTTTTAAAGTATTTTAAATTATAGGTTAGATTTGTATTTAATATACCTGGCTGAACTTATTTTAACCCTCTTAAATACATCTTTATATGTAATTTCATAATTACGTCTATTGTTTTTGAAATATGGTTAAAGTGTGCTGCTAAATGTACCGGCAAGCATTTGTGGTAAGCTAAAATATACTTTATTTTGTTTATTTATTATTATTTTATGGCCATTTATTTAAATGTATTTGTAATTACACATTTGTAATGATAAAGTTGCAATTTAGGACATTTTAAATATATTTACTTTAATGTAATGTTGAATTTTTCTCTATAGTTAAATTATAATCAAGTATGTTACTGTACTTTAGTATGTTAGTCAACACAACAAAATAAGTGTACTCCTTTAAGATGTGACAGAAGACTATTTAAAAAAATCTCTGTCTATCTCTGTCATTTATTTTTTATTTTTTGGGCTCCGATCCTAAATCTCTCTCGCCTCTCTGTCCCAATTAAAAATGAAAACTAAATATCATTTGGAGCTCTTGTCTTAGGTTTGCAGTCTGTGATAAGTGAATGATCATTTAAAAGGATAATTCACCCAAAAATGAATATTCTGGCATTTTTTTATTGCCCTCATGTTGTTCTCATAAAGAAGATATTTTTGAGAAATGCCTGTTTGGTTAACAGCATTCTTCAAAATATCTTCTTTTTGTGTTCTGCAGACAAAAAGAAAGTCATACAGGTTTGGTTTTGGAACAACACAAAGGTGTGTAAATTGTGACAGAATTGTCATTTTTGGGATGAACTACAGTATCACCAGAACTAATCAGTTCAACAGTTGATTATGTTTAAGTATATATGTTCCATTTTTTAAGGTCTGATAGCGTTCAGGAAAACCAGGACCTTGAATTTGAAAGGAACAAGGAACGATTTGAGTTTTTAAAGGTAATTCCCCCCTCTGTATTTGACATTTTTTGATATTGTTTGTCTTTTCAAGACATGGAGATGATTGCTTGTGAACTAATTGTATTGGTTCACAGTGGGGCTCTTAAAGCATTCCGGAACATGGCGGATCATTCCTCCGGGTTCAGGGATCGTCCATCAGGTCAATCTGGAGTATCCTGGCCAGGGTTGTGTTTGCCACCAGGATGGTTTCTTCTACCCAGACAGTCTGGTGGGAACGGACTCGCACACAACCATGATCGATGGGTTGGGAGTGCTAGGATGGGGTGAGTGAAATTTATTATAATAAATTATTTTAAGTAATTTACAGTTATCCTTCATGTAATGAATGGGCCTTAACTCATAATTATGAGATTAAAAAGTCATAACTATTAGATAAAAAGTTTTCATAATTATGACTTCTGATTATAATTTCAACTTTCATGTAATAAAATGTCAAAATTCTAAGATGCTAAGTAATAATTATGAGATAAAAAGCTGAAATTGTGTCAGAAAAATGAATCATTTCGTTTTTATGACTTGTATATTATGACATTCAGAAAATGTAAACATTATGAGATATTATTTCAGCTTTTTATCTTATATTCTGACTTAGAAACTCATAATTTTCATGTTATGTCATAATATACAACAATTGTCACAATTTCAACCTCTAATCTCATAATTATGATTTAATATCTTATAATTGTAACATTTTATGTCAGAAGTAATAATTATGACAATTTCAATGTATGTCAATACACAAGTCATAATTTCGATACAATATCAACCTCTTATCTTATAATTATGACTTAGTTTCTCATTTTTTACATTTTATGTAGAAAGGTATGTACATTTAATGCTTAAGTCATATTAATGAGATAAGAGGTTGAAATTGTGTCATAATTATGACTTGTGTATTAAAAAGTT
Source organism: Hybognathus amarus (assembly GCA_030378365.1). NCBI lineage: Eukaryota > Metazoa > Chordata > Actinopteri > Cypriniformes > Leuciscidae > Hybognathus > Hybognathus amarus. Next base: position 45,612 of record JAQIUQ010005601.1, on the reverse strand, counting down.
GAATTATGACTTACTATCTCATTTTTTACATTTTATGTACATTTAATGCTTAAGTCATAATAATGCCATCTTTTTTACTTTCATGTCATAATTATAAATAATTTCTGCATCATTTTGACTTGTCACAATTATGACTTTGCATCTCATAATAGACTTTTGTTATATTTTTGTTATTTTAGGCAACAAGAAAGTTAAATTTGTGTATTAGTGTTGGGTTGGTAATTAAAAGAGAAATAAATGCTACATGTAGTAATAAGCACAATGTTCTGCTGAGATTTAACCTCTGATCTTTTGGAGCAGGTGTGGGAGGGATTGAAGCAGAGGCGGTCATGTTGGGTCGACCCATCAGCATGGTGCTGCCAGAGGTCATTGGCTACAAACTACAGGGGACACCCAACAAATTGATCACCTCCACTGACATAGTGCTGACTGTCACCAAGGTATGGAAGTCTTGCCATATCTAATTTTATGGCGGGTTTGGTTTGAAAGTATTGGAAACGTTAAAATATTCTGCCTACTAGAAGAAATAAATGGATAAGTGGAGGATGTTTACAAACTAAGTCGCTTTGTTTTATCTATAATCTTAATCTTACCAGCATTTAAGGCAAGTTGGTGTGGTTGGAAAATTTGTGGAGTTCTCTTGGCCCTGGTGTTGCCCATCTGTCTATCGCTGACCGTGCCACCATCGCCAACATGTGCCCTGAGTATGGAGCCACTGCTGCCTTCTTCCCTGTTGACCACATCAGCATTCAATATCTTACCAGACGGGTACGTTAATCTGTCCCTGATCTAGTTTGCAAGTATACTTAAGCATACTTTAGTTTAGGGTCGAATTCTCACTGTTAACTAGTTGCTTATTAGCATGCATATTACTAGCATATTGGCTTTTTATTAGTACCTATAAAGCACATATTAATGCCTTATTCTGCATGACCATATTCTACATCTATTAATCCTAATTCCTAAATTTAACAATTACCTATTACCTATAACTATTAATAAGCAAGAAGTGATCAGGAGTTTATTGAGGCAAAAGTTGTAGTTAATGGTTAGTTAGTTAATAGTGAAAATTGGAACATAAGCTAAAATGTTACCAAATAACTTTGTGCAAAGTGCTTTTGGACACTTATGTTAACTTCAAATAAATTAAAATATATATTATATTTATATTCAATGCAATTGGCTGAACATTAGAGTTTTGACACACTTAAGTACATATTTATCTGTAATTATCTGTAATAATTATCTGTAGAAATACATATTATTTTTCTGTAATTATCTGTAGAAATACATATTATCTGTAATAATTTCTATTGAAACATGTATCTTGTGTTTAAATATATTTGCAATTATGCATTTGTGGTGATGAAATGTGCAATTTTGTATGTTTAAAATATATGTTTAAATGTACTATAGAATAACACATTGCAATTATTTTACATGTGCTTTATTATGTTAGTCAAAACAGCAAAATGAGTGTATTTTAAAGCGTGACAAGATTATTAAAATATGATTTAAAATGTACTATATAGTAAAACTCTTAGTTTGACATTATTATAAAGTACACTTGCTTAACAGTGCTTTAAGATGCAAAGTTATGAAAGTGTACTCTCTTTAAGTACACTTAAGTGGCCTTTTATTTTTTTAAATGAATATAATAAACCGTAGTATAGTTAATTTTTTAGAAATACCTTTAAGATTTAAAGTGCATATTCAGAACAATTAAGCACAGTTCTTTTTGTTTATACGTGTTTTATACATATTTGTTTTTAAGGGAGGGACATGGAGAATCTAAGTTACATAGAAAAGTATCTGAGAGCGGTGGGCATGTTCAGAGACTACAGCAACACTTCTCAAGATCCACAGTTCACTCAGGTATCTAAACCCAACACAAATGTGCCGTTCACAGATATGTTGGCCCTAGTCACTGCTGTCTCCTTTCTGCTAAATGTATGTATGTCTCTCATTGTTCCTCACCCAGGTTGTTGAGTTGGACCTCAGCACAGTTGTCCCCTGCTGCAGTGGTCCTAAACGGCCACATGACAAAGTGGCTGTATCAGACATGAAGCAGGACTTTGAAACGTGTTTCAGCGGCCAAGGTACATGTCACAGTAATACCTGGAAAACACACAGGACACACGTACCCTTTGATTCTTGAGATAATACAGTATTCTGTTTCCTCATGGGTCCCCCAAACGTAATCTCTCTTCACACTTTGAGGTCTTTCCAGTTTTGTGCTTTTGTTATGAAAAAGCAATAGATAGTTCAACTTCACAGCCAAAATTGAAAATGAAATACAGTGAGGCTTGTTTAAAGTCCCAGTAAAGGAAATTCTACAGAAAAGTTCTAAACACATTATAAATGTTGCATGTATTGCTAAAACATATTACAAAGACTGTGAAGTACTGAAATGTGCAGTTAGACCGTTAGACCATTTTTCACCATTGCAATTTTACGGATTGTTTGGGTGGGGGCTAAAACAGGGCTCGAATGACGCACTAAAGCCCATGAGCTCCTGGACACGCCCTATTTGATGACGCACAGAGTCTGATCTCTCCCCTTACACACACTAACACTCCCCGAGCAAATTCACATTCACAGCTCAATCGCCGAGTGACTGTCAGTACAATTAGTTACTACAGCTGAGCCTACAGTTTTCTAGCTAGCTATGCCTTCAACACAGAAATGCATAGGCTACTACCTGGATGCGATCATGTACAAAACAGATCGGTATCTTTATTTAAATTCCCTAAAAACGATCACATCAAGAAGAGGTTTTTAGAGAGCCTATACCTTGATGAAGAGCTGAGGATCACCGCCAACACCCACCTCTGTAAAGATCATTTTACACTGGATCGTTTTATAAACTTTCCTCAGAGACAACTGGGATTCAGTCACTGATAATCCGCTGTTACTGGTGGACGGGGCCGAACCGACTATCTCCCGCCTCAGCGATTCATTCTCCTGTCCCGAAAGCAGTATCAGCTTCAGCTAATAGCTATCACCGTCGACAGCTTTCCCACGGTGGGCGTGGTTTCCACGCAGCCAGCGGACACGCCCCCAGCGTTTGAGAACAGAGATAACTGCTCATTCTTTCATGATTTTGATAGCTTATTTTATGTACTTGTCGGCTTTTTTTATCATTCAAATTTGACTGGGTGGCTAATAACACATTTTTCTGTGGTGTGACAAACTCAGAACACATACTTAATTTTGACTTTACAGGGACTTTAATCATAATCTTGTGTATGAAAAATGAATAATTTCAAAGAGTACCCCATTACCACTGTGCTGAACTAAAAATTTAGTAATCCCACAAAATTACATGATGAGCAGAAACTGAATTCCTGTGAAAGCCGGTTTCCACTGGTAAGTCAGTTATGACAAAAGGCATAACTAAACGAAATTGACATAAAAAGCCATAACTGTTGAAATTACCAAAAAATAATTATTACATAAATTCATAATTGATATCATAACTTAATGATATTTTTTTGCTTGTTTTTCGACTATTGTAATAATTAAGACTTTTTGTCATAATTTGGCTTTAAGTTTAAACTGACATAAAAACGTGGAAATTGACTTAAATTGTTGAAATTATCACAAAAAAAAGTTGACATCAATTGTTTGTCAATTTCAACTTAAATGATGAGATAATCACAATTTTAACTGTCAATTGTGACTTTATGAAGTAACTACATAATATGCTTAAATCATTTTTTATCAATGATGAATCAATCAAGTGGGCTTCATACATTTCTGTATTGACACATTTCCTTACCCTACTGATGATCTCATTGCTATTATATGGACATAACAGATTTTGATTTCCTTACAGCAGTGCTGAAGCAACCATTCATGTGTAGAGAAATATTCCTGCACACCTTTATCATCCATTGTCTGTTGTCTACAGCAAGGCTTTAAAGGATTCCAGGTGGCTCCCGAGCGCCATGATGTTCGAGTACCATTCCCAGTTTAACGGTGCAGAGTATTCACTCTCTCACGGATCTGTGGTCATCGCAGCCATTACCAGCTGTACCAACACCAGTAACCCCTCAGTCATGCTGGGAGCAGGTACATGTCTGCACACAGGGATCATTTACCAAATTTACCAGGGATCATAATATCAAAGTATTATTCATCCACTCATCCTCAAGTCACTTCAAGCTAGTTAGCAGGCTGCTCTTTTCCTTATTTTAAAATCTGAAAATGCATTGAAAAAACACCATAAAAGTAGTCCATATGACTCTCTAGAATCGTTCTAAATATATAATTTTAATGTTTGCTTGAACTGTCCCTTTAAGGACAGATTTTAAAGGGTTAGTTCACCCAGAAATGAAAAATCAGTCAGTTATTTCTCACCCTCATGTCGTTCCAAACCTGTTAAGATTTTCATTCATCTTTGGAACACAAATGGAGATTTTAATGAAATTTGAGAGCTTTCTGACACTCCATTGACAGCTGCGCAATACCACTTTTAAGCCCCAGAAAAAGTCATAGTCAATCATACTGTAGAAGTAATTGGAACGGTCAAAGCCGGTCCATGAACACTCTGACAGCAGGTGGACTGAGCGTTCTGCAGCTGTAGCCAGCGAAGGTGCTAGCGTTGAATAGTTACTATAGCAAAAATAAATAAAAAGTATCATTGTAAAAACTTGATTGAGTAAATAGATATAAAAACACAAACCAAAAGTTACCCCATTTCTTTTGGGAATTTAAATGTTGGGAGATTCATAACCAGAAGCTGCACAATGTTTCATTGGTTTCATTGATTCTTACTATGAGTGACGACACACTGGCGCGCACTTCGAGCGCCTGGTGTCTGGAGCGGTCGAATGTCTATACAAATCTATGTTGAGAACCACCGACTTTATAAAAATGCTCTATGTATTTTTGTCTATGGTATTGTAATGCTGCTCTTTATTTCCGTCAGGTCTCTTGGCTCAGAAGGCTGTACAGTGTGGTCTCAGTGTCAAGCCGTACATCAAGACCAGTCTGTCTCCAGGGAGTGGAGTGGTCACCTACTACCTTAAAGAGAGTGGAGTCATGGACTTCCTCACTCAATTAGGGTGAGAAACTCAAAGTTAAAACCATCAAAATATGAGGGCGCCATAACTACACAATATATGCTTTAAAAATCTTTAAAGGAGTAGTTCACTTTTAAGAAACGTTTACTGATAATTTTCTCACCCCCATGTCATCCAAGATGTCCATGTCTTTCTTTCTTCAGTCGAAAAGAAATTAAGGTTTTTGATGAAAACATTCCAGGATTCTTCTCTATATAATGCACTTGACTGGGCATCAAACGGTTCAAATTCCAAATGAGAGTTTCAGTGCAGCTTCAAAGGGATCTAACGATACCAGAATGAACGTTCATCAAAATGAACGAATCTTTTTTGCGAGGCATTTCGTTCGTTGAATGAACCAAATGACTCAAAAAAAGATTTGTTCATATTGTTGAATGAGTTCGAACAGGAGAGTCACGAACACGCATCACAGAACAGAGCTAGGCGAGCATTTTGTGCTTTTTATTTATTTTTGAAATGACCGATCGTTTCGCTAGATAAGACCCTTGTTCATCGTCTGGTGTCGTTTAAAGCCCTTTAAAGCTGCACTGAAACTCTCATTTGGACCTTGAACCATTTGGTGCCCAGTCAAGTCCATTATATGGAGAAAATCCTGGAATGTTTTCATCAAAAACCTTAATTTCTTTTTGACTGAAGAAAGAAACACATGGACATCTTGGATGACATGGGGGTGAGTAAATTATCAGCAAAAGTTTTTTTAAAGTGAACTAATCCTTTAACACACTTTTTATAATATTGATCTCTCTTTGTTTAGGTTTGAGGTTGTTGGTTATGGCTGCATGACCTGCATTGGAAACAGTGGACCCCTTCCAGAGGACGGTTGTAGAGGCGATTACTCAGGTAAACAAGATTTTAATGTTTTTGGATAATGTTAACATATGTATAACATTGTTTTAATGAATTTTTTTATGTCACAGGGTGATTTGGTGGCTGCTGGTGTCCTGTCTGGAAACAGAAACTTTGAGGGTTCGTGTCCATCCCAACACACGTGCCAATTATTTAGCTTCTCCTCCGTTGGTCATTGCCTATGCTATTGCAGGAACAGTGAGGATAGATTTCGAAAAAGAGCCATTAGGTAAGTAATATTTACCAGGTATTAATCCTAAAGAGCATCAAAAGCAACAATGTTCGGTAACACTTCCTTTTACAGTACAGTACTTACAGTACTTATAGTGTACTTACCTAGAAAGTACTGGCTAATATAAGGTAAGTACATGGAACAGGGGTAGGTTCAGGGTTTGTACTAGTTATTACCCAGTAATACATAGTATTTACATGGGTAACTGGACTGTAAAGGAAGCGTTACCCAATGTTTCTTGGCCTGTCTTATTCCAGCTGTGAACTCTGAGGGAAAAGAGATTTTCCTAAGGGACATCTGGCCCACACGAGAGGAAATCCAGGTGGTGGAGAGACAGTTTGTCATTCCTGCCATGTTTAAAGAGGTCTATGAGAAAATTGAGGTACTTTTAAATGATTAACTCATCTTTTGTAAATAAAATCAATGTCCGGATACAAGGTAAAGTAAATGTAATAAATTGAACTTTAGTGTTTGTCTATTCTCATATTCAGAAAGTGAATGAACGCTGGAACTCCTTGAAAGCCTCATCTGACAAACTGTATTCCTGGGATTCCAGTTCCACTTACATAAAATCCCCACCTTTCTTTGTACGGACTGGTATTGTATACGGTTTTTTTTTTTTATGTGTTCAGTGTCATAACTGTACCATTATGAAAAATTTTAATAATCTTATTTAAATAATATACTTTAAATTAATATACTTGAGTGCAAACTGAATGGAATGTTTTCAGACACTTAATGTTAATGTCAGCATGTTAATTGCAATTAAATGAAAATGTATTATAATTAATATTCAAATGATTACATTTATGTTAAATACAATTAGCTAAACTTTAGATACTTTTTAGAACCCCTTAAAGTAGCGGTATCTTGAAATATCATATTCCAGCAGACAAAAAAAAATCATTTTCACAAGATGTACAAATATGTCAGTGTACCATTTTTTTGTGAAAATTAGTCACAAAGAAGCTACTTACAAATGTAAGTGAAGTAAAACATTTAATTTGGCATTATTGTGTTAAGAAAAATTAGGGATGTCCCGATACCACTTTTTCACTACCGATACCGATGCCGCAGCTTTGGCTTTTGCCGATACCGATATTAATCCGATATTTTTATTTTATTTTTAAACTAATAAAAATATAGCAATTTTCTCAATTAGCCCCTTAAAATATACCTTCAGTATAGTCCACAACAACAGTTGATTATGAAAGATTGCCACCCTTTTTCAAACACTACAATACAGTATATATATATATATATATATATATATATATATATATATATATATTTTATATATAGAAATAAAAGAAAATACTGGTACTTTAGTAGGCTAATTAAAGCTAGCTAGCTACCAACAGGTTTAAAGTTAAAACAATTTAAACAGCAGTATTCTACATTGTAAATACCAGTACAGTTTTTTTTAAAGCAAGCAGAATTTCTATAACAGTGTGTTAAACTGATTATCACTCTTGTGTGTGTTAAACACAATCTACTTAATACAGACAGCTTCATTATAAAGATAAACAACAAATCCCCAAAATATATGATCATAATCTATGTCAAAAAAATGCTATTATAAACTAGATTAGTGAATAATACATATTGCTCTTTGTATTGTTGTAAAATACATTCATGAAAAACAATATAACAAAAATGAAAAAGATAATTATTTTAGAATTTTAAAATTGAGACATGTTCTAAGTGTATAGCACAGCTATTTAATGAGGCAGCAACATTAATAATTATTAATGTTAAGAAGCTTTAATTGCGTCACTGCATTATGATATGAATGACTCCAACACAGTGCGGCACAAAGCGCTTATGCGCATCCCGAGCGCAGAATGATGCGCTTGAAACCACGTGGAGTTAAAGCGCACAGCCAGAGTATGCACCCTATGCTATGCACGCTGCGCGTCGAGTCCGCTTTGAAAAGTGCAAAGCACAAAGGAAATACATATTGATGGACAGTGTATTATACAGTATCTATCTATACAATAGTTTATTGAGCCTTTTCTTTTAACAGTTTTAAATTTCAGTTACTGTGCGCGTGAAGAACAATAGTGCTCTGACTCTAGTGTTGTGATCTAACCGAGGGCGTCCGACACCTGGTAGAAAGTAACACGATTAAGTTACAGCAATTAAGTCCAGCAAGATAATGTTGTTTTATGCGAAAACATAGACCTTTATCTACAGATAAAGTATAATAGTATTAACATTGAATCATCTTGAAGATAGTTTCATCATTGACTGTAACCGAACGTGACGCGCTGTTTGAGTGCTGAATGGAGAATGACTGACAGCCGCGAGAGGGAAAAGTTTACGTGATCTTGAATTTAATGACTTAAATATTAATTTCTCTCTCACATAATGGCTTCAGAACACTTATAATAGAGTGCACGAAAACGTTATGGTACTTTAGAATGTTTTTTTGCCTTCTGTGGGGCTTAACAATATCATAATAGTATACGCACAATATCGGATGTGGATCGTCCTCGTCTGATTGATACCCGATCCCGCAAAAAATGGCAGGATCGGAGCGATACCGATCCTGAGTATCGGATCGGGGACATCCCTAAGAAAAATTGGTACTGTATGAAAGTGTACTCTCTTTAAATACACTCAAGTAACCATTTATTTAATTAATTTATTTAATTAGTTTCATTGTTTTGAATGTGCACTAGTGGTATAATAAAAAAATATATACATAAAAAAATAATATATATATATATATATATATATATATATATATATTTATATATATATATATATATTATTTACACACACACACACAAACACACACACACATATATATATATATATATATATATTATTAGGGCTGTCGAAAGATTAATCGCGATTAATCGCATCCAAAATAAAAGTTTGTGTTTACATAATATATGTGGGTGCATTGTGTATAACTAATTTGTGTATATATATATAAAATACACACACATGCATGTATATTTAAGAAAAAAATATTATTTATATATAAAATATATATATTTATATATAATATAAATTACATATAAATCTATAAACAGTATATAAATGAAAATATGTCTTAAATATATACAAGCATGTGTGTGTATTTATATATATAAAATAATTATACACAATGCACCCACATATATTATGTAAACAAAAACTTTTATTTTGGATGCGATTAATCGCGATTAATCTTTTGACAGCTCTAATATATATATATATTCAAATTAAAAAAAAAAAATGTATGTATAATTTTTTTTTATTATACCACTAGTGCATATTCAAAACAATGGAACTTTCACAAGGTTAGGTGAGAACTGTAAACATATATTGTGTGGTGCTATTACAATTTTAGACTCGGGATCTCCAGACACCAAAGCCCATAACAGATGCATATGTACTGCTCAATTTGGGAGATTCTGTGACCACGGACCACATCTCGCCTGCTGGTAACATTGCACGCAACAGCCCTGCCGCACGCTACCTGACTAAACATGGGTAAGACTTTTAGCATACTCGAGAATTCAAGCTGTTACAAGACTATCTCTTGTCTGGTATACATTGTCTTTAAAATTGAGTTATGACTCGAAACACTGTTATGAAATATCCTTTCCTTTGCTAGACTTACTGCAAGAGAGTTTAACTCATACGGTTCTCGTTGAGGCAACGCGCCGTCATGGCTCGAGGCACGTTTGCCAACATCCGCCTTTTTAACAAGTTTATAAACAAGCAAGCTCCAAGCACCATTTATCTTCCTACAGGAGAGACGGTAGGAGACTGTATTTTTCTCATATACATGCACACACACACAACACACACACACAGGGCTTGACATTAACACCCACCAAATGTGGGTGGATTTCAGCAGTGGTGTGTATTGCAGTCACTCCTATTATCCACTTTGGTGGGTTGAATTTCATATAATAAACATTTTTCAATTGTAGTCTTTTAAAAAGGCATCTGAAATAAACTAAGTGCAATGTAGTGTTGTCAAAGATATATGTTTTTTTTTACATACATATCGATACTTAAATATCTGAAACACTTCCTATACTAATTTTCTGCTAAATAGATACAGAACACCAGGTGCGCTTTCTTATTTTCTCATCTCTCTGACAGAGAGTTGACACACACAAACCCACCTCCCATCACTCACTCCGAATGATCAAATATCATTTGATCCGAATGAATATTGTTGGTGTTACAGCATTTTGTTGTGTGGTTGCGTGTGTTGTGCATAATTCCCACAGATATTGTGCTCACACCTAAAGTGCGTGCACATAAAGCCAAGTGTATTGGCTATATAAACCAGTATAATGGCGTCTTTACGTCTGGTTTTAAAGTGACAGCAGCCTAAAATACCGACTGCCAAATAATTTGATAATATATTAAAGGGTACATATCATGCTTTTAAATCATTCATTTTTACTTCTAAATCATACATTTGTGGTCTATATAAAGCATAACTGCAATGCTTGGGTCTGAATTCCTCATTATTATAGCTCCACAGGCCCCTTTTCTACCCCTTTTCTGATGTGCTTCTGTGAGCAAGTCGTTTCAATGCGGCCCTTTAAATAAAAGGCGTACCGTCTTACCCCGCCTGCTTTCCAGGTCGCTGAGTTCACGGTGCGCTCAACTCTCCGTGTTTGGCCATTATTGTAGTTTGATATGAGATACGATTACTACAGCTTCAAAGAACATTTTTATTCACACGTTAACAAAATGTCAACAACGGAAGACTCGTCCACCAAGCCTTACATATTCGAGCCAGAGTGAGCGATTTGAAAAAGATGACGATGAACCGTCTTCATATGGAGGCAGGTAATGTTATGCAAGTTAACTATGTTGTGTTATTAGTGAAAGTCGACTATTTCTCTTGTTAAAACAAGCACACTGACAAGATAAATGACTGCGGTCTGATCTTACCACTAAAAATCTGTATTGATAATAAAATGATAACTTTTAAAGAAAGCATCAGGAAACACAGCAGCTAAATGATAGAAGTCGATCGGCAAACCCTTCTGTATACTGGCTGAGGTTGTTGAAGTGGGGATCCTTGAAGTGCTTCAGGTCACTACATCCAACAACCGAACATTTTGACTAGCCCTCTCGTAACTACTGCATGATTGAGCTTGGACTACAAAATTCGGAGTGAGAAATAATAATGGCGGATTGCAGGAAGTGTTGAACCGGTCAGTCACTGTCCTTATTTGTCAGTTCCGCTGCAAATACGGTGACGTACTTGCTCAAAAAACATCATAGACAACAGAAAAATCTGAACAGGTTGAAAAATATGACCAAAACAGAATATAAAGATATAAACGAAGCACCTGAAGAGAATAATTTCATCTTTTCTGTACTTATAAACACTCCAAATCTACAACAAAATGCATTTAAGGGCTAAAAAAGTGGATTTTGCATGATATGTCCCCTTTAACATGTTTTTTCCATACTAGAGCAATGTTCACATTTGACAATTGTAATACAATTTTTTGTTTTTTTTTTACAGATGGATGTGTTTGATGCTGCAGAAAAATATCAGCAGGCTGGTTATCCTCTCTTGATTCTGGCAGGCAAAGAGTATGGATCAGGAAGCTCTAGAGATTGGGCTGCTAAAGGACCCTTCCTCCTGGTAAGGCCAATGCAGTTTTATTTATTTGCAGTCTCAAACAGTTTGAATATTGTATGCATGCGATGTCAAAAAGAAGTGGACTTAATTAAATTTAATGTGCACTTGTAGTGTATTTCAAATATTAAGTATATACTTTTATAAAAACTGTACTTGCAGATGATATTATATTAATCAAATAAAAGGCCACTTAAGTGTACTTAAAGAGAGTACACTTTCATGGCTGCTCTTAACACACTTAAAGGGATAGTTCACTTTGAAATTATTTTTTGATATGTTTTAGCTAACCTCAAGGGCATCCAAGATGTAGGTGTCTTTGTTTCCGCAGTATTTTCAATTTTGATATTTTTCGGTCACACCGCTGTTGTCTATCAGTCATATAATGCAGGTTTAGGGGGTCCTCCCTGGTTCTCCTCAAAGAGCATGCACAGAGAAGTCAAAATTGAACACGATTTAAAGACTTGTAAATGTTAGTACACATTGATGGCCTAAGACACGAAACGAGCGGTTTGTGTGAGAAAACGGAACAGTATTTATATCTGTTTTACCTCATGTAACCACAGCCATGTCCAACCTACGGGAAAACTGTAGAGGTAAAAACGATATAAATAATGTTCGTTGTCTCACACAAACTGCTGGTTTCAGTGTCCTAGGCCATCAATGTGTACTTGCATTTACAAGTATTAAATCATGTTTAATTTGGACTTCTCTCATGCTCTTTGACGTGGTGACCATAGACCTGCATTATATGACTTATAGACATGAACGGTTTGACCTAAAAATATTAAAATAGACTAAAATTGATAAACTTCTGTGGAAACAAAGACACCAACATCTTGGATGCCCTTGAGGTAGCTAAAACATACCAAAAATGAATTTCAAAGTGAACTATCCCTTTAAACAGTCAGTTTCTGGATAAAGCAAAAAAGGGTGTAGTATGCAACCCTCTCAGTGAAACTGCTACTGCTATTGATTTTCTCCCTCAGGGCATCAAAGCTGTACTAGCAGAGAGTTACGAGCGGATTCATCGCAGTAATCTGGTGGGCATGGGCATCATTCCTCTTGAGTACCTGCCGGGTGACACCGCTGAAAGCCTCGGGCTCACTGGCCGCGAGCGATACACTGTGATGATTCCCCCACAGCTCACTCCCAGAATGACTGTGGACATCAAGGTAGAGCTTATGATCCCACCACAAACCCTGCCTTAAATCAGCAGCTCTCAACCGCTTTCTCTTCAGGAGCTCACATTTTACACAACACCGTACCAAAAGTATACAGCAGTAAACAAAAATGTCCTTAAAATCATTATGCTTTTTTGGATATTATATTTCATGTAGTTTGTAATGTAAAAGGTCTGCAAATTTCAAAGATCAAAGTCCCAAAAAGAAAGAACCAATTTTTATCTGCCTGGAATGAGTTGTCAGAAATTCAGTCCTACTTCCTGCACGGACCTGCGTAGGTTTGTAAAAAATGTGCATAATGCCCATCTATGGTTTTTATTGGCTGTCTGTGAACCACATCTACTTTTACCCGCCCTCAAACACTGTAGTTGTAGCTGAGACTGGAAGAGTTTTCGGTGTTGTCGACATGTTGAGAAGATGCTGTTTTCTGTGCTTGCAAAAGCATATCCATTCATCCAAAGGATGACATTGATACTGTAAAACCGACACCATCATTACTGTTTGTATCAAAGTGAATCAAATGTTGTGGAAGCCTCCGGAGCTGAAATTCAGATATGGCAATGAGCGGTTTGTTTTTGCACACACTGCAAGGGGTAGACCAATCACAACAGACTGAGCCTTCTGACCAATCAGAATAGAGTAGGCAAATCACAAAAGACTGGGCTATCTGACCAATCAGAGGAGAGTAGACTCCAGGAAAGGAGGGGTTTAGAGACCAGAGAAACAATTAAAAATGTAATTATTTGAAATTTATTTTCTTTTCTTATAAATAATAAAATATCAATATTAGTTGAACAAAAAAAATGTAAATGTTGCCTTGGGAAATAACTGAAATTACTAAAACTAAACCTGAAAAATAAATGGAAAGTAAAGCTATAGAAATATGAAAAAAAAATATTACTTAATAAAAGGGTAACACTTTATTTTAATGTGTCATTGTTACATATGTTACATGTAATTACTATAGTAATAACTATAAATTATGCATAATTACATGCAACTAACCCTAAACCCTAATCCTAACCCTTTAGTAAGTACATGTAATTACTTAATATTATCTTGGTACTTAAATGTATAATTACAGTGTAACAATGGCACATTAAAATAAAGTGTAACCAATAAAAGTACTAAAACTTAAACTAATATAAAACTGAAAGTATAAAAATATACGCTATATACTACAATTATGTAAGCAATGCTAAAATAACACTGCCTTAAATATGTTTTTCTCCCTGTTCCATATGATTAAATGTGGTGTGTTTCATTGATCTCTGCAGCTTGACACAGGGAAAACATTTCAAGCTAAGATGAGAGTTTGTGTCACGGATGTGCAGCTCACTACTTCCCATCATGGGGCCGTGGCATTTCCTCAACTACATGATTCGCAAGATGTCCGAAAATTAAATATGCGAAGGACGCCCTCTCAGGACATTCCACTCTAAACGCACATATCCTTCATCTACATGTTTTGTCCTTGACAGTGTTTCTGTTTGTATTCCTTAAGAACGCAATTCATTTGTTGTTTAACTTTTAAGTGTACAGTAACATTTGCCGTCAACATCAAAACAGTTCGCCCAATGTTGTGTGATACGCGATTCTCTCTTCGCTCTCTCTGAGAGGTGCTGTTTTTGATTCCGACTGATGATGATTATATTGGTTCGGCGGAGGCTCAGTGGGATTGGAAGGGGAAGTATGAAGGCATTACATGTTGTCAATGACAAGTTGGACTTTTTCTCCATTCTAATCCTATCTTGAGGCACCGCCAAACTGAAGTAACAACTACTCACTTTACTGTCAAGATGACATCAAAGTTTAAATGATTAATCTTATCAATTACTGTACTCAAACTAAACGTTGCAGCACACATTATGCTTACAGGATGTCTGCTTAGTAATGTGCTTGCTAATCGTTATAGCTAAAAACCCACGCTCAACGACTATGATTACCAATGATTCCGTATTTGTTGCATCTTCGTTTTGAAGCCACAAAATGGGTCACCAATTACTATTACCTTGAGACTGACATCCTGAAGGAAATTTGGATTTAAAGCCTATACTGTATGTAATCCATATTATACATTATAAAGGTATTCAAAATGTACTTTATAATGCATTATATATTTTCAGAATTCATTGTTACCGAAGTTTAAATGCATTATAACATTTACAGATTCCTTGTTACATCTGAAATTGGTTTGTCATGTGTTTTAATCGCATTATACATTCTGAAGGTGTAACAATGAATTCGATAAGTAACTGATTACAATTACTCGTGCATCACAAGGCATAATTAATACATTAAAATGCTTTTATAATGCATAATATGAAGGCTTTAAATGTTTTTCTCTCTGCAAACAAATATTGCATCAGATAAATTAATTTATCAACTGTTGAATATGAACTAGCCTATCATACTCTGGCATTTGAAAGTGCCTATTTCTCTTTTTTTTTTTTTTTTCAGATTCAGTTTAATCAGCCTATTATCCAGCCTATAACTGGGCTTGTCTTTATTTTTTGTGTTGTGTTACTAAACGCAAAGTTACTAAAACAAAATCCATCCAAAGTCGATTTCACAACTTTTTTGCTGCTCGTCTGTAAAATGTAATGAAGTTGTGTTGAGAATAGATGGGGGTTTGCGAAATGAGAGACAGACTTTATTCAGATAAAACGCCATGACCGATGCGCGAATTTTCAATGGCATCCGCTATAAGCTGTATATAAAGCTCATTACACTTATAATATTCCACAGCTCACATTGGAGCTTTTTTGTCTACTGAAATTAGTTTTGAAAGATTTTTTGTAGCATTTCATTCAGCAGAACATATCCACTCAAGGGACTGTACTGTACTATCCCTCTACACTCCCGCTTTTCATAAAACCTTGCTCGAAAGCAAAGATGAATTCGCCTGCTGAAAAAGGTCTCTCACTGCGAGACAAATTCTCTCTGTTGAATTGTGGGAAACTTTACGAGCCGCTGTTTTCGTCTAAAGCACATAGAGCGTAAGACCCGGCAAATCTGAACCCTGCTTTAGGGAAAAATACTATTATAATATCTAGCAGGTCTTCAGAAAAAAAAAAAAGGTGCTCTATAATAGGAGGTTTTGTAGTTTCAAGCCCATGACTTGCCACAGTTGCTCTACTTTAGCAGTCAAATAGATTGACCTCTATTTTAATAACAGAACATTTACATGTATTTTTTGGTGTAAACTGGCTTCACTGAAAATAAACCATTAATGGAATAATTAAAATTTGTCTGGTTCCTTACATGCAACATTAAGATCTTCTATTTCAGACATTTCAGGGTACAGAGTACAGTTGAGACACTTTTTGCATTTACATTTTTCACACAAAAATAAATACTGAAAAGAAGTGAATTTCCACATGATATTTCATTAGCTTGTAGACTGCAGCAGATTATCGATCAATAATACCCATAAGTAGGTCATATTTTTCACTAAGAGTGCACCGATACTGGTATCTGGTATCGGCCTCGATACACATTTTCTAAAATACTCGCTAAAAGCCCCACAATACTAGGGACCGGATGCCATGGTCTGAGAAATGGGTTAATCACAGGCGCCAAGTGCCCGGCCCCAGGCCGGCTCACTAGAGCGGGGAGATGGCGAGGCGGAGACATGTCAGCCGTGTGGAACAGTTAAGCGCGGGTCAATGTAACAACCTGCACCCTACCGACATTTTCCAACTACCGCCCGCTACTGGACCACAAAAAAGTAAGAAAATATTGTACCCGACCCGCTTCCTGACCGTATTTTTTTTAAAGTAGTACATGCTCATCGTAGCATCATTGGGCCATAGATGTGTAACAACACAGCATTGCAAGAAGACGTAGCCTACACATAACAAAGCCAGCACTTTGGTCATCATCTTTCATTATTTCAGTAAATGTCTCCCACACTTACTCTTTCTATTTGTGTATTTGCGGAGCTTCCACTCCCCAGTCTCACCTTTTCTCTTGCCGCCTCCATCTCTGCAGACTAGTGATCATAGACATGGCCGGTTCTGTAACGAATCGTTCTTTCGAACCGGTTCTTTTTTAATGAACCGGTCGAACCAGTGCACTAAATCGAACTGGAATCGTTCAAAACAGTTGCGTCTTGCGTCAGTCCTGATCCACAGAGTTACTAAAGTTCTCACTTTCAGACATGCCTGACAGTCCCTCCGAAGTCGAAGTAGCACAGTATATCCCGAATCACACTTTTACTCTGCAGTAACTGCAGCAGTTCACCGAACTGAGACATGCTGGTGCCACTGCTGAGAAGTGCCACCGCACGAGCAGCTGATACTGCGCATCCGGCGTACCTACCGAACGCAGAGGTACAGCGGTTTTCGGGTCACCAGGACAGAAGCCGAGAACTGTTCTCAGACTGGAGCTTGCGTGGTCATCTTCGTGCCAGTCATTCAGCCGTGAAGTGCAGGTGAAACCGAGAGTCCATCAGGCGGCCAGGGCGGATAGAAAGAAAGCCCTTAGGTCAGCCAGGGCAGTGAAGACCCTTTCGGGCGGTCACGAGGAGGCACAGGAACAGACACTGACTCAGGGAACAGGCAAAGCACACGGTCAGGAAGTAGCACATACACCGGGCCTGGACCGAAGGAACGGACCAATGGACAGTGAGAAGTGGATGATAGAACAACCCCATTCGATTTCAACGGAAAAGACTGAAGCCCGATTTTTGCACTTGCTGTCTGATGTCTGAGTGAGCTGCGCAGGCTCAAACTCAGCGTGACGACAGTCTGACAGTTGTAAAACTTCTATTAGCTGTTAGAGCTCAAAACGTTGTCGAAATATTTTGTCTTGTCGCTTTCATGCACTCTCGATTTATGGACTTTTCCCATAGACAGTAGAAGGGCTTTTCCCTTCGACTTTATGCCTGCCACGCCCCGATTGCCTCATAGACATTAAAAGATCGCCTGCGAGCTTCTCTCCCTGTCTCTACGGTAATGTCTCTATGTGCGGACTCCTATTTTTCACAAAAACGGTGACGCTTTTGAATTGGGAGTGATGCCAAAATGAACGGGAGTCAATGGGATGCTAACAGCAGGTGAAGTTCCGCTGCAATGGCGGCTCCCGTGAGGCTTCAAACTTCCAACTGATGGATTACCCCTTGGAACCAACACCTAGCTCAGCAGCAGCCATCGTCGCCTGGAGTACACTGAAAGTCAGACTCAGGCTGGGGAGACGGGATGTGAACAGTCTCTGGCTGGGCAGACGGGATGCTGAACAGATCTCTGGCTGAGCAAACGACACGGTGAACAAGTCTCTGGCTGGGCAGATGGGGCGTGAACAGTCTCTGGCTGGGCAAGCAGGGTGTGAACAGTCTCTGGCTGGGCAGGACGGGACGCGAACAGCCCGGGCCGGGCACAGGTGGGCGCGCAACAGTCTCTGGCTGGGGCAGACACGGCGAGAACAGTCTCGGGCTGGGCAGACGGCGGCGTGAACAGTCTCTGGCTGGGCAGACGGGGGGCGCTGAAACAGTCTCTGGCTGGGCAGACGGAGCGTGAACAGTCTCTGGCTCGGGCAGACGGGGCGTGAACGGGCGTCTGGCTGGGCAGACGGGGCGCGAACAGTCTCTGGCTGGGCGACGGTGGCGTGAACAGTCTCTGGGCCGGGCAGCACGGGGCGTGAACAGTCTCTGGCTGGGCAGACGGGGCATGAACAGTCTCTGGCTGGGCACGCCGGGCGTGAAACGGTCTCTGGCTGTGGACAGACGGGGACCGTGAACAGTCTCTGGCTGGGCAGGACCGGCACCTGAACGAGTCTCTGGCTGGGCAGACGGGACGTGAACGGTCTGGCTGGGCAGCCGGGGACGTGAAGCGGTCGCTGGCTCAGCCTCTCACGCGAGTCTGGGACCCGGCCTCAGGCCTTTGGGAGGGCTACAGCTTCCTCCTCCCTCTGTTTCCGGAACCACCGGAATCTGGACTGATGGCAGGCGTCGGCACGGCAAGGCTCCGATACATCCCACTGACTAAATCCCACTAAAACCCCAAAAGTCCAAGAGTTTCCAGACCCTTTCCATTTCCCACCCCGGCAATGGGTCATCAAGACAGGCATTAAAAAATGCTTTTTAAAGCTGCCACATCGTAACCCGTTCCGCACGAGACTGTCCAAAATGACTGAGCTCATGCAGCCCACCGGCACGACCTGCTCGTGACGCAAAGCTCATCAAATTTTGGGCACGCCCCATCGGCTCTTTCTCTGTGGTAGGAGGAAGGACACGGTAACCCCATCATACTGATCTCTTGAGGAGGCTTTTACACTTGGGCTTGTTTGCTGCAGCCCGACGTGCATTTGCCCCTGCGCCCCCCGCAGCGTTTGGGTCTGGATTCACACTCAACTTGATTCTCATTGAACCCTGGTGCTTTAAGATGCATTTTACATCATTGCAAATGCGCACCGGCATCATAGAAAGCAGCAACACATGGGTAAAACATTCTGTTTTTCAACTGATTTGCTGCTATTATGACAGTAGAGTGAACAATGCAGGTTTATGTGCGTGTCGCATAAAGGTGGATTCTGCTGCTTAAAACTACTGACGACAGTCGATTCCCAAATTTTGCTCCCACTTCCACGCCGTCACGTGCGCAAATCTATCTGCCTGTATCCCCAGGTAAATCATATTTCAACACTATCATCCCTTACAAGTGTTTTATTTAACTGAATACATCACAATAAGCATGCACAGGATAGGCTACTTTACTTCCTGAACAAGTGCGCGCCCGTAATCCCTGTTGCTTTCACATTCACTTGAACCGCGGCACGGTTCGGAAGCAACCAAACTCAGACCACCTCCTCCAGGTAGTCTCTGGTTCGGTACCCCACTGCGCACCCGGATCCCGTGACCGCGTTCACATTAGTGATTTTTCGTCGAACCATGCCCCGCACCGAACTAAACTGCCAGTGTGATGTGAAAGCCCTCTAAGTGACTGAGTCCTTCTGTCACAGAACACACACTGAGAGAGAGATCCAAATGCAATGACTTTAATGGGTAATCTGTACTCACAAACTAGTTTAGGCAGAAGTCAAAATCCAGGCAAGCATCCAAAACAAGAAACAAAACACAAGGTAGACAAAACGAGAACAAACAAAGTGTAGTGACAAGAAATAAGACTCCGTGACAAACACTAAGACAGACAGGGTATAAATACACAGACACCGATGATTCATGACAAGGAACAGCTGAGACAATTCATGACGGGGAACAGCTGAGTCTAATGAACCATGATAAGTGCACATGACGACTCATGGGGAATTCGGTGCGCAAATGAATTGATGACAAGCAATGGGGAGAGACCACTCACGGACACCCAGGAGAAACACAAAACAGCCACTGTGACATACGGTACAATCGAGACAATTGGCCCTGTACCAAATGGCACACCCGGACTTGTGGACTTCCTCAGAGTCCACATCGTCTGGTGATCGTCTTGTAGTACTCACAGCCTGCTTTTTACAGTTATATAATTGTATATGCCTCCTGGGCATTAGAATAGATGTCATGGTTATGTAAATGATAATGCACTGTTGTACATAATACTACATAGTGTTCAATTTTAACAGAAAATGAAAATGATTTAAGAAAAATGCATAGGTTTCAAATTTCATCCTCGTTTATATGACTGAGTAAAGCCATAACATTCAGATTCTATTTATGTAATGAATCATAATGCGATTGTATTATTAAAAAAAAAAAAGAAAAAAAAAACGTGTCCCTCTCAGCATCTGCTGTGCTACTTGACAGCAACCTTTTCCAAATGGCTGGCCGAACGATAGGCCATCCTTTTGTCCATGGAGGTCCCTTGTCTTTCTGACTGAGCTCACTCATTGGTAGTCCTTCTAGCGGGAGGTAGTTTCAGACAGCCGCCGGCTTCAGCTCTGACGCTGCAGGATTGCCCTGACTCTAGACCACCGGGAAACCGTTCAGTTTGGTGCGTACTTGCACTTTATCACGGACCAAGCCCCTTTTGTATCTGTCTGACATTGTAAACGTACTGTCTTTTGTACGTTTTGTCTAAGGTACTGTGGACGCGTTACGGAGGCCACAGCTTGAAGATCTCAGGAAAGGTCTCAAGAGAAACTGGTATCTGGCCACAACTATCCCAAAGACCTGACAGCCACCAAGTAGTTTTCCCAAGAGAGTCAGAATGGACATTACAGCACAAGTTAGTATCCTTGTGTTTGAAAAAGCTCTAAAGCACAAATCTTATGTATAACAGATTTTATCAATATAGATCAAACAATATATTGTCATTATAGACAGTCACTTTAACGATAAATGCACACAATTAAAAGGATCATGAATGGCTAATTAAAATGTGCATTTATCTTTTGACATGTTGGAGGTTGTTGTAGTATACATACAGTACAAATATATATATATATATATATATATATATATATATATACTTGAAAAAAAATTATAATTCATGACCCCATTAACAAATTTTCACCTGGTTTTGAAAGCTGGTGATTTTGCCAAATTTCCCTGTAGCTCTTAGATGTGTTGACATGAAAGCGACGCAATCATGTCAACACATCTAAGAGCAACAGGGAAATTTGGCAAAATCACCACTTTCAAAACCAGGTGAAAATTTGTTAATGGGGTCATGAATTATAATTTTTTTTTCAAGTATATATATATATATATATATATATATATATATATTTGTACTGTATGTATACTACAACAACCTCCAACATGTCAAAAGATAAATGCACATTTTAATTAGCCATTCATGATCCTTTTAATTGTGTGCATTTATCGTTAAAGTGACTGCTCTATAATGACAATATATTGTTTGATCTATATTGATAAAATCTGTTATACATAAGATTTGTGCTTTAGAGCTTTTTCAAACACAAGGATACTAACTTGTGCTGTAATGTCCATTTCTGACTCTCTTGGGAAAACTACTTGGTGGCTGTCAGGTCTTTGGGATAGTTGTGGCCAGATACCAGTTTCTTTGAGACCTTTCCTAAGATCTTTAATCTGGCTTTTAAACACGTCCAAGTACCTGAAAACAAAATGCACAAAGACAGTACATTTACAATGTAGACAGATACAAAAGGGGCTTGGTCCGTAATAAAGTGCAAGTACTCACCAAACTAATGGTTTCCCGGTGGTCTAAATCAGGGCAATCCTGCAGCGTCAGAGCTGAAGCCGCACTGTCTGAACTACCTCCAGTTAGAAGGATTACCAATGGTAAGCTCAGTCCAGAAAGACAAGGACCTCCATGGACAAAAGAATGACCTATCATTCGGCCAGCCATTTGGAAAAGGTTGCTGTCAAGTAGCACAGCAGATGCTGAGGGGACACGTTTTTTTTTTTTTTTTTTTTAATAATACAATCGCATTATGATTCATTACATAAATAGAACTGAATGTTATGGCTTTACTGAGTCATATAAACGTAGGATGAATATTGAAACCTATGCATTTTTCTTAAACTCATTTTCATTTTCTGTTAAAATTGAACACTATGTATTATTATGTACAACTGCATTATCATTTACATAACCATGACATCTATTCTAATGCCCAGGAGGCATATACAATTATATAACTGTAAAAAGCAGGCTGTGTAGTACTACAAGACGTCACCGAAGTGTGGACTCTGAGGAGTCCACAAGTCGGGTGTGCCATTTGGACAGGCCACTGTCTCGATTGTACCATATTGTCACAGTGGCTGTTTTGTGTTTCCCTGGTGTCCACTAGTGGTCTTTTCCCCATACTGTCATCATTCATTTAGCAACTGAATTCCCCATAATCCTCATCTGCACTTATCATGGTTCATTAGACTCAGCTGTTCCCCGTCATGAATTGTCTCAGCTGTTCCTTGTCTGAGATCATCGGTGTCTGTGTATTTATACCCTGTCTGTCTTAGTGTTTGTCACGGAGTCCTTGTTTCTTGTCACTACACTTTGTTTTGTTCTCGTTTTGTCTACCTTGTGTTTTGTTTCTTGTTTTGGACTGCTTGCCTGGATTTTGACTTCTGCCTAAACTAGTTTGTGAGTACAGATTACCCATTAAAGTCATTGCATTTGGATCTCTCTCTCCAGTGTGTGTTCTGTGACAGAAGGACTCAGTCACTTAGAGGGCTTTCACATCACACTGGCAGTTTAGTTCGGTGCGGGGCATGGTTCGCACGAAAAATCACTAATGTGAACGCGGTCATGGGATCCGGGTGCGCAGTGGGGTACCGAACCAGAGACTACCTGGAGGAGGTGGTCTGAGTTTGAGTTGCTTCCGAACCGTGCCGCGGTTCAAGTGAATGTGAAAGCAACAGGGATTCGGGCGCGCACTTGTTCAGGAAGTAAAGTAGCCTATCCTGTGCATGCTTATTGTGATGTATTCAGTTAAATAAAACACTTGTAAGGGATGATAGTGTTGATGATTTACCTCGGATACAAGCGAGAATGTGTATTTGTGCATTGCGCGTGGAATCAGAGCAAATTTGGAAATCCACTGTCTCCGTCAGTTTTTAAGCAGCAGAATCCACCTTATGCGACACGCACAGTAAACCTGCATTGTTCACTCAACTGCTCATAATAGCAGCAAATTAATTAAAAAAGCAATATTTACCCATGTTCTGCTTTCTATCATGCCGTGCACATTTGCAATGATGTAAAATGCACGCAACGCACCAGGGTTCAATAGAATCAAGTTGAGTGTGAATCCAGACCAACGCTGCGGGGGCGCCAGGAACAAATGCACTCGGGCTGCAGCAAACAAGCCCAGTGTAAAAGCCTCCTAAGAGATCCAGCATGATGGGGTTCCGTATCCTTCCTCCTACCACAGAGAAAGAGACGATGGGGCGTGCCCAAAATTTGATGAGCTTTCGTCAGCAGGGTCTGCCGGTGGGTTGCATAGCTCAGTCATTTTGGACATTCTCGAGGGGAACGGGTTACAATGTGGCAGCTTTAAAAAGCATTTTTAATACCTGTCTTGATGACCCATTGCCGGGGTGGGAAATGAAGGGTCTGGAAATCTTGGACTTTTGGGGTTTTAGTGGGATTTAGTCAGTGGGATGTATCGGAGCCTTGCCATGCCGACGCCGCCATCGAGTCCAAGTTCCGGTGGTTCCGGAACAGAGGAGGAGGAAGACCTCTAGCCTCCCAAAGGCCTGGAGGCCGTGTCCCAACAACCCGCCGCCTTTCTAGAGGCTGATTCAGAGACTGTTCACGTCCCGTCTGCCCAGCCAGAGACCGTTCACGTCCCGTCTGCCCAGCCAGAGACTGTTCACGTCCCGTCTGCCCAGCCAGAGACTGTTCACGTCCCGTCTGCCCAGCCAGAGACCGTTCACGTCCCGTCTGCCCAGCCAGAGACTGTTCATGCCCCGTCTGCCCAGCCAGAGACTGTTCACGCCCCGTCTGCCCAGCCAGAGACTGTTCACGCCCCGTCTGCCCAGCCAGAGACTGTTCACGCCCCGTCTGCCCAGCCAGAGACTGTTCACGCCCCGTCTGCCCAGCCAGAGACTGTTCACGTCCTGTCTGCCCAGCCAGAGACTGTTCACGCCCTGTCTGCCCAGCCAGAGACTGTTCACGCCCCATCTGCCCAGCCAGAGCTGTTCACGTCCCGTCTGCCCAGCCAGAGACTGTTCACACCCTGTCTGCCCAGCCAGAGACTGTTCACGCCCCATCTGCCCAGCCAGAGACTGTTCACATCCCGTTTGCTCAGCCAGAGACTGTTCACATCCCGTCTGCTCAGCCATAGACTGTTCACGTCCCATCTGCCCAGCCAGAGACTGTTCACTCCCGTCTCCCCAGCCTGAGTCTGTTTCAGTGTCTCCAGACAAGATGGCTGCTGCTGAGCTGGTGTTGGTTCCAAGGGGGTAATCCATCAGTTGGAAGTTGAAGCCTCACGGGAGCCGCCATTGCAGCAGAACTTCACCTGCTGTTAGCATCCCATTGACTCCCATTCATTTTGGCATCACTCCCATTCAAAAGCGTCACCGTTTTTGTGAAAAATAGGAGTCGCACAATAGAGACATTACCGTATAGACAGGAAGAGAAGCTCGCAGGCAATCTTTTACTGTCTATGAGGCAATCGGGGGAACATGGAGGCATAAAGTCGAGGGAGAAGCCTTTTACTGTCTATGGGAGAAGTCCATAGATCGAGAGTGCATAAAGGCGACAAGCCAAAATATTTCAACAACGTTTTGACTTGGGACAGCTAATAGAAGTTTTACAACTGTCAGACTGTCGTCACGCTCAGTTTGAGCCTGCGCAGTCACTCAGACATCAGACAGCAAGTGCAAAAATCGGGCTTCAGTCTTTTCCGTTGAAATCAATGGGGTTGTTCTATCCATTTCTTTTACTGTCTATGGTTGGTTCCCTGGTCCAGGGCCGGTGTCTGGTGCTCGTTCCTGAGCCGGTGTCTTTGCCTGTTCCTGAGTCAGTGTCTGTTCTTGTGCCTCCTCCGTGGCCGCCCAAAGGGTCTTCACTGCCCTGGCTGACCTAAGGACTTTCTTCTCCTTCGCCCTGGCCGCCTGATGGACTCTCTGTTTCACCCTGCACTTTATTGGCTGAATAACTGGCACGAAGATGACACACAAGCTCAGTCTAAACAGTTCTCGGTTCTGTCCTGGTGACCCGAAAACCGCTGTACCTCTGCGTTCGGTAGTACGCGGATGCGCAGTATCAGCTGCTCGTGCTCATCACTTCTCTCAGCAGTGGCACCAACATGTCTCAGTTCAGTGAACTGCTGGAGTTACTGGAGTAAAATATAATTCGGGATATTGTGTTATTTCGACTCTGGAGGGACTGTCAGGCATGTCTGAAAGTGAGTAACTTTAGTAACTTGTGGATCAGCACTGACGCAAGACGCGAACTGTTTTGAACGATTCAGTTCGATTTAGTGTACTGGTTCGACCGGTTCATTAAAAAGAACCGGTTCAAAAGAACGATTCGTTCACAAACCGGCCATGTCTATGATCACTAGTCTGCAGAGAGATGGAGGCGGCAAGAGAAAAGGTGAAGACTGGGGAGTGGAAGCTCCGCAAATACACAAATAGAAAGAGTAAGTGTGGGAGACATTTACTGAAATAATGAAAGATGATGACCAAAGTGCTGGCTTTGTTATGTGTAGGCTACGTCTTCTTGCGATGCTGTGTTGTTACACATCTATGGCCCAATGATGCTACGATGAGCATGTACTACTTTAAAAAAATACGGTCAGGAAGCGGGTCGGGTACAATATTTTCTTACTTTTTTGTGGTCCGAGTAGCGGGCGGGTAGTTGAAAATGTCGGTAGGGTGCGGGTTGTTACATTGACCCGCGCTTAACTGTTCCACACGGCTGACATGTCTCGCCTCGCCATCTCCCCGCTCTGAGCTGCAGCCGGGGCCTGGGGCCGGGCACTCGGCGCCTGTGATTAACCCATTTCTCAGACCATGGTATCGGTCCCTGGTATCGTGGGGCTTTTAACGAGTATTTTAGAAAATGTGGTATCGAGGCCGATACCAGATACCGGTATCGGTGCATCTCTAGTGGAAAATATAACCTACTTATGGGTATTATTGATAGATAATATCTTAGTCTACAAGCTAATGAAATATCATGTGGAAATTCACTTCTTTTCAGTATTTATTTTTGTGTGAAAAATCTAAATGCAAAAAGTGTCTCAACTGTACTCTGTACCCTAAAATGTCTGAAATAGAGATCTTAATGTTGCATGTAAGGAACCAGACAAATTTTAATTATTCCATTAATGGTTTATTTTCATAAAGCCGGTTTACACCAAAAAATACATGTAAATGTTCTGTTATTAAAATAGAGGTCAATCAATTTGACTGCTAAAGTAGAGCAACTGTGGCAGTCTGGGCTTGAAACTACAAAACCTCTATTATAGAGCACCTGTCTTTTTTTTTCTGAAGCCTACTAAATATTATAATAGTATTTTTCCCTAAAGCAGGGTTCAGATTTGCCGGGTTTTACACTCTATGTGCTTTAACAAACAGTTAGAAAGTTTTCACAATTCAACAGAGAGAATTTGTTGAGTAGAGACCTTTTTCACAGCGCCATCTTTGATTTTTAACGGTTATGAAAGTGGGACTGTGAGGGATAGAAGTACAGTCCCTTCAGTGGATTGTTCTGCTGATGAAATGCTACAAAAAAATCTTTCAAACTAATTTCAGTAGACAAAAAAACTCAGACAATGTGAGCTGTGGAATATTATAAGTGTAATGAGCTTTATATACAGCTTATAGCGGATGCCATTGAAAATTCGCTTTTACCGGTCATGGCGTTTTATCTGAATAAAGTCTGTCTCTCATTTCGCAAACCCCCATCTGATTCCAAGCACCGCTTCATTACATTTTACAGACGAGCAGCAAAAAAGTTGTGAAATCGACTTTGGATGGATTTTGTTTTAGTAACTTTGCGTTTAGTAACACAGACACAAAAAATAAAGACCGGCCCAGTAATAGGCGCACAAGTGATTCAACAAGCTGATTACACTCAATCTGAGAAAAAAAAAAAAAAAAAAGAAATAGGCACTTTCAAATGTAGAGTATGATAGGCTAGTTCATATTCAACAGTTGATCAATTAATTTATCTGATGCAATATTTGTTTGCAGAGAGCAAAATATTTAAAGCCTTCATATTATGCATTATAGAAACATTTTAATGTATTAATTATGCCTTGTGATGCACGAGTAATTGTAATCAGTTACTTATCGATTCATTGTTACACCTTCAGAATGTATAATGCATTAAAACACATGACAAACCAATTTCAGATGTAACAAGGAATCTGTAAATATTATAATGCATTTAAACTTCGGTAACAATGAATTCTGAAAATATATAATGCATTATAAAGTACATTTTGAATACCTTTATAATGTATAATATGGATTACATACAGTATAGGCTTTAAATCCAAATTTCCTTCAGTATGTCAGTCTCAAGGTAATAGTAATTCATTACCATTTGTGACTTCAAAACGAAAAATATTCAACAAAACGGAATCATTGGTAATCATAATCATTGAGCATAGTTTTTAACTATAACAATTAACAAAAAGCACACATTATGTAAGCAGATCACCTGTAAAAAATGTGTGTCAACGTTTAGTTTGAGTACAGTAATTAATAAGATTAATCATTTAAACTTTGATGTCATCTAAACAGTAAAGTGAGA
The DNA here is from genome assembly GCA_030378365.1 of Hybognathus amarus. NCBI lineage: Eukaryota > Metazoa > Chordata > Actinopteri > Cypriniformes > Leuciscidae > Hybognathus > Hybognathus amarus. The sequence continues at coordinate 17,494 of JAQIUQ010005601.1, read as the reverse complement.
ATGCGACTTCAGTTTGGCAGTGCCGAGATAGGATTAGAATGGAGAAAGTTCAACTTGTCATTGACAACATGTAATGCTTTCATACTTCCCCTTCAATCCCACTGAGCCTCCACCAAACCAATATAATCATCATCATCGGAATCAAAAACAGCACCTCTCAGAGAGAACCAAGAGAAGTAAACGTGTATCACACAACATTAGGCAAACTATTTTGATGTTGACAGCAAATATTACTGTACACTTAAAAGTAAACAACAAATGAATTGGTTCTTAAGGAATACAAACAGAAACACTGTCAGGACAAAACATGTAGATGAAGGATATGTGCGTTTAGAGTGGAATGTCCTGAAGAGGGCGTCCTTTCCATCTTAATTTTCAGACATCTTGCGAATCATGTAGTTGAGGATGCCACCATGATGGAAGTAAGTGAGCTCCACATCCGTGTCAAACCTCATCTTAGCTTGAAATATTTTCCCTGTGTCAAGCTGCAGAGATCAATGAAACACACCACATTTAATCATATGGAACAGGGAGAAAAACATATTTAAGGCAGTGTTATTTTAGCATTGCTTACATAATTGTAGTATATAGCGTATATTTTTATACTTTCAGTTTTATATTAGTTTAAGTTTTAGTACTTTTATTGGTTACACTTTATTTTAATGTGCCATTGTTACACTGTAATTATACATTTAAGTACCGAGTAATATTAAGTAATTACATGTACTTACTAAAGGGTTAGGATTAGGGTTTAGGGTTAGTTGCATGTAATTATGCATAATTTATAGTTATTACTATAGTAATTACATGTAACATATGTAACAATGACACATTAAAATAAAGTGTTACCCTTTTATTAAGTAATATTTTTTTTTCATATTTCTATAGCTTTACTTTCCATTTATTTTTCAGGTTTAGTTTTAGTAATTTCAGTTATTTGCCAAGGCAACATTTACATTTTTTTTGTTCAACTAATATTGATATTTTATTATTTATAAGAAAGAAAATAAATTTCAATAATTACATTTTTAATTGTTTCTCTGGTCTCTAAACCCCTCCTTTCCTGGAGTCTACTCTCCTCTGATTGGTCAGATAGCCCAGTCTTTTGTGATTTGCCTACTCTATTCTGATTGGTCAGAAGGCTCAGTCTGTTGTGATTGGTCTACCCCTTGCAGTGTGTGCCGAAAACAAACCGCTCATTGCCATATCTGAATTTCAGCTCCGGAGGCTTCCACAACATTTGATTCACTTTGATACAAACAGTAATGATGGTGTCGGTTTTACAGTATCAATGTCATCCTTTGGATGAATGGATATGCTTTTGCAAGCACAGAAAACAGCATCTTCTCAACATGTCGACAACACGAAAACTTTTCCAGTCTCAGCTACAACTACAGTGTTTGAGGGCGGGTAAAAGTAGATGTGGTTCACAGACAGCCAATAAAAACCATAGATGGGCATTATGCACATTTTTTACAAACCTACGCAGGTCCGTGCAGGAAGTAGGACGAATTTCTGACAACTCATTCCAGGCAGATAAAAATTGGTTCTTTCTTTTTGGGACTTTGATCTTTGAAATTTGCAGACCTTTTACATTACAAACTACATGAAATATAATATCCAAAAAAGCATAATGATTTTAAGGACATTTTTGTTTACTGCTGTATACTTTTGGTACGGTGTTGTGTAAAATGTGAGCTCCTGAAGAGAAAGCGGTTGAGAGCTGCTGATTTAAGGCAGGGTTTGTGGTGGGATCATAAGCTCTACCTTGATGTCCACAGTCATTCTGGGAGTGAGCTGTGGGGGAATCATCACAGTGTATCGCTCGCGGCCAGTGAGCCCGAGGCTTTCAGCGGTGTCACCCGGCAGGTACTCAAGAGGAATGATGCCCATGCCCACCAGATTACTGCGATGAATCCGCTCGTAACTCTCTGCTAGTACAGCTTTGATGCCCTGAGGGAGAAAATCAATAGCAGTAGCAGTTTCACTGAGAGGGTTGCATACTACACCCTTTTTTGCTTTATCCAGAAACTGACTGTTTAAAGGGATAGTTCACTTTGAAATTCATTTTTGGTATGTTTTAGCTACCTCAAGGGCATCCAAGATGTTGGTGTCTTTGTTTCCACAGAAGTTTATCAATTTTAGTCTATTTTAATATTTTTAGGTCAAACCGTTCATGTCTATAAGTCATATAATGCAGGTCTATGGTCACTACGTCAAAGAGCATGAGAGAAGTCCAAATTAAACATGATTTAATGACTTGTAAATGCAAGTACACATTGATGGCCTAGGACACGAAACCAGCAGTTTGTGTGAGACAACGAACATTATTTATATCGTTTTTACCTCTACAGTTTTCCCGTAGGTTGGACATGGCTGTGGTTACATGAGGTAAAACAGATATAAATACTGTTCCGATTTTCTCACACAAACCGCTCGTTTCGTGTCTTAGGCCATCAATGTGTACTAACATTTACAAGTCTTTAAATCATGTTCAATTTTGACTTCTCTGTGCATGCTCTTTGAGGAGAACTCAGGGAGGACCCCCTAAACCTGCATTATATGACTGATAGACAACAACGGTGTGACCGAAAAATATCAAAATTGAAAATACTGCGGAAACAAAGACACCTACATCTTGGATGCCCTTGAGGTTAGCTAAAACATATCAAAAAATAATTTCAAAGTGAACTATCCCTTTAAGTGTGTTAGGACACAGCCATGAAAGTGTACTCTCTTTAAGTACACTTAAGTGGCCTTTTATTTGATTAATATAATATCATCTGCAAGTACAGTTTTTATAAAAGTATATACTTAATATTTGAAATACACTACAAGTGCACATTAAATTTAATTAAGTCCACTTCTTTTTGACATCGCATGCATACAATATTCAAACTGTTTGAGACTGCAATAAATAAAACTGCATTGGCCTTACCAGGAGGAAGGGTCCTTTAGCAGCCCAATCTCTAGAGCTTCCTGATCCATACTCTTTGCCTGCCAGAATCAAGAGAGGATAACCAGCCTGCTGATATTTTTCTGCAGCATCAAACACATCCATCTGTAAAAAAAAAACAAAAAATTGTATTACAATTGTCAAATGTGAACATTGCTCTAGTATGGAAAAAACATGTTAAAGGGGACATATCATGCAAAATCCACTTTTTAAGCCCTTAAATGCATTTTGTTGTAGATTTGGAGTGTTTATAAGTACAGAAAAGATGAAATTATTCTCTTCAGGTGCTTCGTTTATATCTTTATATTCTGTTTTGGTCATATTTTTCAACCTGTTCAGATTTTTCTGTTGTCTATGATGTTTTTTGAGCAAGTACGTCACCGTATTTGCAGCGGAACTGACAAATAAGGACAGTGACTGACCGGTTCAACACTTCCTGCAATCCGCCATTATTATTTCTCACTCCGATTTTGTAGTCCAAGCTCAATCATGCAGTAGTTACGAGAGGGCTAGTCAAAATGTTCGGTTGTTGGATGTAGTGACCTGAAGCACTTCAAGGATCCCCACTTCAACAACCTCAGCCAGTATACAGAAGGGTTTGCCGATCGACTTCTATCATTTAGCTGCTGTGTTTCCTGATGCTTTCTTTAACCAAGTTATCATTTTATTATCAATACAGATTTTTAGTGGTAAGATCAGACCGCAGTCATTTATCTTGTCAGTGTGCTTGTTTTAACAAGAGAAATAGTCGACTTTCACTAATAACACAACATAGTTAACTTGCATAACATTACCTGCCTCCATATGAAGACGGTTCATCGTCGTCATCTTTTCAAATCGCTCACTCTGGCTCGAATATGTAAGGCTTGGTGGACGAGTCTTCCGTTGTTGACATTTTGTTAACGTGTGAATAAAAATGTTCTTTGAAGCTGTAGTAATCGTATCTCATATCAAACTACAATAATGGCCAAACACGGAGAGTTGAGCGCACCGTGAACTCAGCGACCTGGAAAGCAGGCGGGGTAAGACGGTACGCCTTTTATTTAAAGGGCCGCATTGAAACGACTTGCTCACAGAAGCACATCAGAAAAGGGGTAGAAAAGGGGCCTGTGGAGCTATAATAATGAGGAATTCAGACCCAAGCATTGCAGTTATGCTTTATATAGACCACAAATGTATGATTTAGAAGTAAAAATGAATGATTTAAAAGCATGATATGTACCCTTTAATATATTATCAAATTATTTGGCAGTCGGTATTTTAGGCTGCTGTCACTTTAAAACCAGACGTAAAGACGCCATTATACTGGTTTATATAGCCAATACACTTGGCTTTATGTGCACGCACTTTAGGTGTGAGCACAATATCTGTGGGAATTATGCACAACACACGCAACCACACAACAAAATGCTGTAACACCAACAATATTCATTCGGATCAAATGATATTTGATCATTCGGAGTGAGTGATGGGAGGTGGGTTTGTGTGTGTCAACTCTCTGTCAGAGAGATGAGAAAATAAGAAAGCGCACCTGGTGTTCTGTATCTATTTAGCAGAAAATTAGTATAGGAAGTGTTTCAGATATTTAAGTATCGATATGTATGTAAAAAAAAACATATATCTTTGACAACACTACATTGCACTTAGTTTATTTCAGATGCCTTTTTAAAAGACTACAATTGAAAAATGTTTATTATATGAAATTCAACCCACCAAAGTGGATAATAGGAGTGACTGCAATACACACCACTGCTGAAATCCACCCACATTTGGTGGGTGTTAATGTCAAGCCCTGTGTGTGTGTGTTGTGTGTGTGTGCATGTATATGAGAAAAATACAGTCTCCTACCGTCTCTCCTGTAGGAAGATAAATGGTGCTTGGAGCTTGCTTGTTTATAAACTTGTTAAAAAGGCGGATGTTGGCAAACGTGCCTCGAGCCATGACGGCGCCGTTGCTCTCGAACGAGAACCGTATGAGTTAAACTCTCTTGCAGTAAGTCTAGCAAAGGAAAGGGATATTTCATAACAGTGTTTCGAGTCATAACTCAATTTTAAAGACAATGTATACCAGACAAGAGATAGTCTTGTAACAGCTTGAATTCTCGAGTATGCTAAAAGTCTTACCCATGTTTAGTCAGGTAGCGTGCGGCAGGGCTGTTGCGTGCAATGTTACCAGCAGGCGAGATGTGGTCCGTGGTCACAGAATCTCCCAAATTGAGCAGTACATATGCATCTGTTATGGGCTTTGGTGTCTGGAGATCCCGAGTCTAAAATTGTAATAGCACCACACAATATATGTTTACAGTTCTCACCTAACCTTGTGAAAGTTCCATTGTTTTGAATATGCACTAGTGGTATAATAAAAAAAAATTATACATACATTTTTTTTTTTTAATTTGAATATATATATATATTAGAGCTGTCAAAAGATTAATCGCGATTAATCGCATCCAAAATAAAAGTTTTTGTTTACATAATATATGTGGGTGCATTGTGTATAATTATTTTATATATATAAATACACACACATGCTTGTATATATTTAAGACATATTTTCATTTATATACTGTTTATAGATTTATATGTAATTTATATTATATATAAATATATATATTTTATATATAAATAATATTTTTTTCTTAAATATACATGCATGTGTGTGTATTTTATATATATATACACAAATTAGTTATACACAATGCACCCACATATATTATGTAAACACAAACTTTTATTTTGGATGCGATTAATCGCGATTAATCTTTCGACAGCCCTAATAATATATATATATATATATATATATGTGTGTGTGTGTTTGTGTGTGTGTGTAAATAATATATATATATATATATAAATATATATATATATATATATATATATATATATATATTATTTTTTTATGTATATATTTTTTTATTATACCACTAGTGCACATTCAAAACAATGAAACTAATTAAATAAATTAATTAAATAAATGGTTACTTGAGTGTATTTAAAGAGAGTACACTTTCATACAGTACCAATTTTTCTTAGGGATGTCCCCGATCCGATACTCAGGATCGGTATCGCTCCGATCCTGCCATTTTTTGCGGGATCGGGTATCAATCAGACGAGGACGATCCACATCCGATATTGTGCGTATACTATTATGATATTGTTAAGCCCCACAGAAGGCAAAAAAACATTCTAAAGTACCATAACGTTTTCGTGCACTCTATTATAAGTGTTCTGAAGCCATTATGTGAGAGAGAAATTAATATTTAAGTCATTAAATTCAAGATCACGTAAACTTTTCCCTCTCGCGGCTGTCAGTCATTCTCCATTCAGCACTCAAACAGCGCGTCACGTTCGGTTACAGTCAATGATGAAACTATCTTCAAGATGATTCAATGTTAATAATTATACTTTATCTGTAGATAAAGGTCTATGTTTTCGCATAAAACAACATTATCTTGCTGGACTTAATTGCTGTAACTTAATCGTGTTACTTTCTACCTGGTGTCGGACGCCCTCGGTTAGATCACAACACTAGAGTCAGAGCACTATTGTTCTTCACGCGCACAGTAACTGAAATTTAAAACTGTTAAAAGAAAAGGCTCAATAAACTATTGTATAGATAGATACTGTATAATACACTGTCCATCAATATGTATTTCCTTTGTGCTTTGCACTTTTCAAAGCGGACTCGACGCGCAGCGTGCATAGCATAGGGTGCATACTTCGGCTGTGCGCTGTAACTCCACGTGGTTTCAAGCGCATCATTCTGCGCTCGGGATGCGCATAAGCGCTTTGTGCCGCACTGTGTTGGAGTCATTCATATCATAATGCAGTGACGCAATTAAAGCTTCTTAACATTAATAATTATTAATGTTGCTGCCTCATTAAATAGCTGTGCTATACACTTAGAACATGTCTCAATTTTAAAATTCTAAAATAATTATCTTTTTCATTTTTGTTATATTGTTTTTCATGAATGTATTTTACAACAATACAAAGAGCAATATGTATTATTCACTAATCTAGTTTATAATAGCATTTTTTTGACATAGATTATGATCATATATTTTGGGGATTTGTTGTTTATCTTTATAATGAAGCTGTCTGTATTAAGTAGATTGTGTTTAACACACACAAGAGTGATAATCAGTTTAACACACTGTTATAGAAATTCTGCTTGCTTTAAAAAAAACTGTACTGGTATTTACAATGTAGAATACTGCTGTTTAAATTGTTTTAACTTTAAACCTGTTGGTAGCTAGCTAGCTTTAATTAGCCTACTAAAGTACCAGTATTTTCTTTTATTTCTATATATAAAATATATATATATATATATATATATATATATATATATATATATATACTGTATTGTAGTGTTTGAAAAAGGGTGGCAATCTTTCATAATCAACTGTTGTTGTGGACTATACTGAAGGTATATTTTAAGGGGCTAATTGAGAAATTGCTATATTTTTATTAGTTTAAAAATAAAATAAAAATATCGGATTAATATCGGTATCGGCAAAAGCCAAAGCTGCGGCATCGGTATCGGTAGTGAAAAAGTGGTATCGGGACATCCCTAATTTTTCTTAACACAATAATGCCAAATTAAATGTTTTACTTCACTTACATTTGTAAGTAGCTTCTTTGTGACTAATTTTCACAAAAAAATGGTACACTGACATATTTGTACATCTTGTGAAAATGATTTTTTTTTGTCTGCTGGAATATGATATTTCAAGATACCGCTACTTTAAGGGGTTCTAAAAAGTATCTAAAGTTTAGCTAATTGTATTTAACATAAATGTAATCATTTGAATATTAATTATAATACATTTTCATTTAATTGCAATTAACATGCTGACATTAACATTAAGTGTCTGAAAACATTCCATTCAGTTTGCACTCAAGTATATTAATTTAAAGTATATTATTTAAATAAGATTATTAAAATTTTTCATAATGGTACAGTTATGACACTGAACACATAAAAAAAAAAACCGTATACAATACCAGTCCGTCAAAAGAAAGGTGGGGATTTTATGTAAGTGGAACTGGAATCCCAGGAATACAGTTTGTCAGATGAGGCTTTCAAGGAGTTCCAGCGTTCATTCACTTTCTGAATATGAGAATAGACAAACACTAAAGTTCAATTTATTACATTTACTTTACCTTGTATCCGGACATTGATTTTATTTACAAAAGATGAGTTAATCATTTAAAAGTACCTCAATTTTCTCATAGACCTCTTTAAACATGGCAGGAATGACAAACTGTCTCTCCACCACCTGGATTTCCTCTCGTGTGGGCCAGATGTCCCTTAGGAAAATCTCTTTTCCCTCAGAGTTCACAGCTGGAATAAGACAGGCCAAGAAACATTGGGTAACGCTTCCTTTACAGTCCAGTTACCCATGTAAATACTATGTATTACTGGGTAATAACTAGTACAAACCCTGAACCTACCCCTGTTCCATGTACTTACCTTATATTAGCCAGTACTTTCTAGGTAAGTACACTATAAGTACTGTAAGTACTGTACTGTAAAAGGAAGTGTTACCGAACATTGTTGCTTTTGATGCTCTTTAGGATTAATACCTGGTAAATATTACTTACCTAATGGCTCTTTTTCGAAATCTATCCTCACTGTTCCTGCAATAGCATAGGCAATGACCAACGGAGGAGAAGCTAAATAATTGGCACGTGTGTTGGGATGGACACGAACCCTCAAAGTTTCTGTTTCCAGACAGGACACCAGCAGCCACCAAATCACCCTGTGACATAAAAAAATTCATTAAAACAATGTTATACATATGTTAACATTATCCAAAAACATTAAAATCTTGTTTACCTGAGTAATCGCCTCTACAACCGTCCTCTGGAAGGGGTCCACTGTTTCCAATGCAGGTCATGCAGCCATAACCAACAACCTCAAACCTAAACAAAGAGAGATCAATATTATAAAAAGTGTGTTAAAGGATTAGTTCACTTTAAAAAAACTTTTGCTGATAATTTACTCACCCCCATGTCATCCAAGATGTCCATGTGTTTCTTTCTTCAGTCAAAAAGAAATTAAGGTTTTTGATGAAAACATTCCAGGATTTTCTCCATATAATGGACTTGACTGGGCACCAAATGGTTCAAGGTCCAAATGAGAGTTTCAGTGCAGCTTTAAAGGGCTTTAAAATCGACACCAGACGATGAACAAGGGTCTTATCTAGCGAAACGATCGGTCATTTCAAAAATAAATAAAAAGCACAAAATGCTCGCCTAGCTCTGTTCTGTGATGCGTGTTCGTGACTCTCCTGTTCGAACTCATTCAACAATATGAACAAATCTTTTTTTGAGTCATTTGGTTCATTCAACGAACGAAATGCCTCGCAAAAAAGATTCGTTCATTTTGATGAACGTTCATTCTGGTATCGTTAGATCCCTTTGAAGCTGCACTGAAACTCTCATTTGGAATTTGAACCGTTTGATGCCCAGTCAAGTGCATTATATAGAGAAGAATCCTGGAATGTTTTCATCAAAAACCTTAATTTCTTTTCGACTGAAGAAAGAAAGACATGGACATCTTGGATGACATGGGGGTGAGAAAATTATCAGTAAACGTTTCTTAAAAGTGAACTACTCCTTTAAAGATTTTTAAAGCATATATTGTGTAGTTATGGCGCCCTCATATTTTGATGGTTTTAACTTTGAGTTTCTCACCCTAATTGAGTGAGGAAGTCCATGACTCCACTCTCTTTAAGGTAGTAGGTGACCACTCCACTCCCTGGAGACAGACTGGTCTTGATGTACGGCTCTGACACTGAGACCACACTGTACAGCCTTCTGAGCCAAGAGACCTGACGGAAATAAAGAGCAGCATTACAATACCATAGACAAAAATACATAGAGCATTTTTATAAAGTCGGTGGTTCTCAACATAGATTTGTATACACATTCGACCGCTCCAGACACCAGGCGCTCGAAGTGCGCGCCAGTGTGTCGTTCACTCATAGTAAGAATCAATGAAACCAATGAAACATTGTGCAGCTTCTGGTTATGAATCTCCCAACATTTAAATTCCCAAAAGAAATGGGGTAACTTTTGGTTTGTGTTTTTATATCTATTTACTCAATCAAGTTTTTACAATGATACTTTTTATTTATTTTTGCTATAGTAACTATTCAACGCTAGCACCTTCGCTGGCTACAGCTGCAGAACGCTCAGTCCACCTGCTGTCAGAGTGTTCATGGACCGGCTTTGACCGTTCCAATTACTTCTACAGTATGATTGACTATGACTTTTTCTGGGGCTTAAAAGTGGTATTGCGCAGCTGTCAATGGAGTGTCAGAAAGCTCTCAAATTTCATTAAAATCTCCATTTGTGTTCCAAAGATGAATGAAAATCTTAACAGGTTTGGAACGACATGAGGGTGAGAAATAACTGACTGATTTTTCATTTCTGGGTGAACTAACCCTTTAAAATCTGTCCTTAAAGGGACAGTTCAAGCAAACATTAAAATTATATATTTAGAACGATTCTAGAGAGTCATATGGACTACTTTTATGGTGTTTTTTCAATGCATTTTCAGATTTTAAAATAAGGAAAAGAGCAGCCTGCTAACTAGCTTGAAGTGACTTGAGGATGAGTGGATGAATAATACTTTGATATTATGATCCCTGGTAAATTTGGTAAATGATCCCTGTGTGCAGACATGTACCTGCTCCCAGCATGACTGAGGGGTTACTGGTGTTGGTACAGCTGGTAATGGCTGCGATGACCACAGATCCGTGAGAGAGTGAATACTCTGCACCGTTAAACTGGGAATGGTACTCGAACATCATGGCGCTCGGGAGCCACCTGGAATCCTTTAAAGCCTTGCTGTAGACAACAGACAATGGATGATAAAGGTGTGCAGGAATATTTCTCTACACATGAATGGTTGCTTCAGCACTGCTGTAAGGAAATCAAAATCTGTTATGTCCATATAATAGCAATGAGATCATCAGTAGGGTAAGGAAATGTGTCAATACAGAAATGTATGAAGCCCACTTGATTGATTCATCATTGATAAAAAATGATTTAAGCATATTATGTAGTTACTTCATAAAGTCACAATTGACAGTTAAAATTGTGATTATCTCATCATTTAAGTTGAAATTGACAAACAATTGATGTCAACTTTTTTTTGTGATAATTTCAACAATTTAAGTCAATTTCCACGTTTTTATGTCAGTTTAAACTTAAAGCCAAATTATGACAAAAAGTCTTAATTATTACAATAGTCGTAAAACAAGCAAAAAAATATCATTAAGTTATGATATCAATTATGAATTTATGTAATAATTATTTTTTGGTAATTTCAACAGTTATGGCTTTTTATGTCAATTTCGTTTAGTTATGCCTTTTGTCATAACTGACTTACCAGTGGAAACCGGCTTTCACAGGAATTCAGTTTCTGCTCATCATGTAATTTTGTGGGATTACTAAATTTTTAGTTCAGCACAGTGGTAATGGGGTACTCTTTGAAATTATTCATTTTTCATACACAAGATTATGATTAAAGTCCCTGTAAAGTCAAAATTAAGTATGTGTTCTGAGTTTGTCACACCACAGAAAAATGTGTTATTAGCCACCCAGTCAAATTTGAATGATAAAAAAAGCCGACAAGTACATAAAATAAGCTATCAAAATCATGAAAGAATGAGCAGTTATCTCTGTTCTCAAACGCTGGGGCGTGTCCGCTGGCTGCGTGGAAACCACGCCCACTCGCGGGAAAGCTGTCGACGGTGATAGCTATTAGCTGAAGCTGATACTGCTTTCGGGACAGGAGAATGAACGCTGAGGCGGGAGATAGTCGGTTCGGCCCCGTTCACCAGTAACAGCGGATTATCAGTGACTGAATCCCAGTTGTCTCTGAGGAAAGTTTATAAAACGATCCAGTGTAAAATGATCTTTACAGAGGCGGGTGTTGGCGGTGATCCTCAGCTCTTCATCAAGGTATAGGCTCTCTAAAAACCTCTTCTTGATGTGATCGTTTTTAGGGAATTTAAATAAAGATACCGATCTGTTTTGTACATGATCGCATCCAGGTAGTAGCCTATGCATTTCTGTGTTGAAGGCATAGCTAGCTAGAAAACTGTAGGCTCAGCTGTAGTAACTAATTGTACTGACAGTCACTCGGGATTGAGCTGTGAATGTGAATTTGCTCGGGGAGTGTTAGTGTGTGTAAGGGGAGAGATCAGACTCTGTGCGTCATCAAATAGGGCGTGTCCAGGAGCTCATGGGCTTTAGTGCGTCATTCGAGCCCTGTTTCAGCCCCCACCCAAACAATCCGTAAAATTGCAATGGTGAAAAATGGTCTAACGGTCTAACTGCACATTTCAGTACTTCACAGTCTTTGTAATATGTTTTAGCAATACATGCAACATTTATAATGTGTTTAGAACTTTTCTGTAGAATTTCCTTTACTGGGACTTTAAACAAGCCTCACTGTATTTCATTTTCAATTTTGGCTGTGAAGTTGAACTATCTATTGCTTTTTCATAACAAAAGCACAAAACTGGAAAGACCTCAAAGTGTGAAGAGAGATTACGTTTGGGGGACCCATGAGGAAACAGAATACTGTATTATCTCAAGAATCAAAGGGTACGTGTGTCCTGTGTGTTTTCCAGGTATTACTGTGACATGTACCTTGGCCGCTGAAACACGTTTCAAAGTCCTGCTTCATGTCTGATACAGCCACTTTGTCATGTGGCCGTTTAGGACCACTGCAGCAGGGGACAACTGTGCTGAGGTCCAACTCAACAACCTGGGTGAGGAACAATGAGAGACATACATACATTTAGCAGAAAGGAGACAGCAGTGACTAGGGCCAACATATCTGTGAACGGCACATTTGTGTTGGGTTTAGATACCTGAGTGAACTGTGGATCTTGAGAAGTGTTGCTGTAGTCTCTGAACATGCCCACCGCTCTCAGATACTTTTCTATGTAACTTAGATTCTCCATGTCCCTCCCTTAAAAACAAATATGTATAAAACACGTATAAACAAAAAGAACTGTGCTTAATTGTTCTGAATATGCACTTTAAATCTTAAAGGTATTTCTAAAAAATTAACTATACTACGGTTTATTATATTCATTTAAAAAAATAAAAGGCCACTTAAGTGTACTTAAAGAGAGTACACTTTCATAACTTTGCATCTTAAAGCACTGTTAAGCAAGTGTACTTTATAATAATGTCAAACTAAGAGTTTTACTATATAGTACATTTTAAATCATATTTTAATAATCTTGTCACGCTTTAAAATACACTCATTTTGCTGTTTTGACTAACATAATAAAGCACATGTAAAATAATTGCAATGTGTTATTCTATAGTACATTTAAACATATATTTTAAACATACAAAATTGCACATTTCATCACCACAAATGCATAATTGCAAATATATTTAAACACAAGATACATGTTTCAATAGAAATTATTACAGATAATATGTATTTCTACAGATAATTACAGAAAAATAATATGTATTTCTACAGATAATTATTACAGATAATTACAGATAAATATGTACTTAAGTGTGTCAAAACTCTAATGTTCAGCCAATTGCATTGAATATAAATATAATATATATTTTAATTTATTTGAAGTTAACATAAGTGTCCAAAAGCACTTTGCACAAAGTTATTTGGTAACATTTTAGCTTATGTTCCAATTTTCACTATTAACTAACTAACCATTAACTACAACTTTTGCCTCAATAAACTCCTGATCACTTCTTGCTTATTAATAGTTATAGGTAATAGGTAATTGTTAAATTTAGGAATTAGGATTAATAGATGTAGAATATGGTCATGCAGAATAAGGCATTAATATGTGCTTTATAGGTACTAATAAAAAGCCAATATGCTAGTAATATGCATGCTAATAAGCAACTAGTTAACAGTGAGAATTCGACCCTAAACTAAAGTATGCTTAAGTATACTTGCAAACTAGATCAGGGACAGATTAACGTACCCGTCTGGTAAGATATTGAATGCTGATGTGGTCAACAGGGAAGAAGGCAGCAGTGGCTCCATACTCAGGGCACATGTTGGCGATGGTGGCACGGTCAGCGATAGACAGATGGGCAACACCAGGGCCAAGAGAACTCCACAAATTTTCCAACCACACCAACTTGCCTTAAATGCTGGTAAGATTAAGATTATAGATAAAACAAAGCGACTTAGTTTGTAAACATCCTCCACTTATCCATTTATTTCTTCTAGTAGGCAGAATATTTTAACGTTTCCAATACTTTCAAACCAAACCCGCCATAAAATTAGATATGGCAAGACTTCCATACCTTGGTGACAGTCAGCACTATGTCAGTGGAGGTGATCAATTTGTTGGGTGTCCCCTGTAGTTTGTAGCCAATGACCTCTGGCAGCACCATGCTGATGGGTCGACCCAACATGACCGCCTCTGCTTCAATCCCTCCCACACCTGCTCCAAAAGATCAGAGGTTAAATCTCAGCAGAACATTGTGCTTATTACTACATGTAGCATTTATTTCTCTTTTAATTACCAACCCAACACTAATACACAAATTTAACTTTCTTGTTGCCTAAAATAACAAAAATATAACAAAAGTCTATTATGAGATGCAAAGTCATAATTGTGACAAGTCAAAATGATGCAGAAATTATTTATAATTATGACATGAAAGTAAAAAAGATGGCATTATTATGACTTAAGCATTAAATGTACATAAAATGTAAAAAATGAGATAGTAAGTCATAATTCAACTTTTTAATACACAAGTCATAATTATGACACAATTTCAACCTCTTATCTCATTAATATGACTTAAGCATTAAATGTACATACCTTTCTACATAAAATGTAAAAAATGAGAAACTAAGTCATAATTATAAGATAAGAGGTTGATATTGTATCGAAATTATGACTTGTGTATTGACATACATTGAAATTGTCATAATTATTACTTCTGACATAAAATGTTACAATTATAAGATATTAAATCATAATTATGAGATTAGAGGTTGAAATTGTGACAATTGTTGTATATTATGACATAACATGAAAATTATGAGTTTCTAAGTCAGAATATAAGATAAAAAGCTGAAATAATATCTCATAATGTTTACATTTTCTGAATGTCATAATATACAAGTCATAAAAACGAAATGATTCATTTTTCTGACACAATTTCAGCTTTTTATCTCATAATTATTACTTAGCATCTTAGAATTTTGACATTTTATTACATGAAAGTTGAAATTATAATCAGAAGTCATAATTATGAAAACTTTTTATCTAATAGTTATGACTTTTTAATCTCATAATTATGAGTTAAGGCCCATTCATTACATGAAGGATAACTGTAAATTACTTAAAATAATTTATTATAATAAATTTCACTCACCCCATCCTAGCACTCCCAACCCATCGATCATGGTTGTGTGCGAGTCCGTTCCCACCAGACTGTCTGGGTAGAAGAAACCATCCTGGTGGCAAACACAACCCTGGCCAGGATACTCCAGATTGACCTGATGGACGATCCCTGAACCCGGAGGAATGATCCGCCATGTTCCGGAATGCTTTAAGAGCCCCACTGTGAACCAATACAATTAGTTCACAAGCAATCATCTCCATGTCTTGAAAAGACAAACAATATCAAAAAATGTCAAATACAGAGGGGGGAATTACCTTTAAAAACTCAAATCGTTCCTTGTTCCTTTCAAATTCAAGGTCCTGGTTTTCCTGAACGCTATCAGACCTTAAAAAATGGAACATATATACTTAAACATAATCAACTGTTGAACTGATTAGTTCTGGTGATACTGTAGTTCATCCCAAAAATGACAATTCTGTCACAATTTACACACCTTTGTGTTGTTCCAAAACCAAACCTGTATGACTTTCTTTTTGTCTGCAGAACACAAAAAGAAGATATTTTGAAGAATGCTGTTAACCAAACAGGCATTTCTCAAAAATATCTTCTTTATGAGAACAACATGAGGGCAATAAAAAAATGCCAGAATATTCATTTTTGGGTGAATTATCCTTTTAAATGATCATTCACTTATCACAGACTGCAAACCTAAGACAAGAGCTCCAAATGATATTTAGTTTTCATTTTTAATTGGGACAGAGAGGCGAGAGAGATTTAGGACTGGAGCCCAAAAAATAAAAAATAAATGACAGAGATAGACAGAGATTTTTTTAAATAGTCTTCTGTCACATCTTAAAGGAGTACACTTATTTTGTTGTGTTGACTAACATACTAAAGTACAGTAACATACTTGATTATAATTTAACTATAGAGAAAAATTCAACATTACATTAAAGTAAATATATTTAAAATGTCCTAAATTGCAACTTTATCATTACAAATGTGTAATTACAAATACATTTAAATAAATGGCCATAAAATAATAATAAATAAACAAAATAAAGTATATTTTAGCTTACCACAAATGCTTGCCGGTACATTTAGCAGCACACTTTAACCATATTTCAAAAACAATAGACGTAATTATGAAATTACATATAAAGATGTATTTAAGAGGGTTAAAATAAGTTCAGCCAGGTATATTAAATACAAATCTAACCTATAATTTAAAATACTTTAAAACAATATGCTTTAGTTTGTTTTGTGTTTTCAGACACTTAATTGTATGTTAAAGTACCCATGAATATCCTTTTTCAAGTATAAGTGCATGTTTGTTTTTTCACAAGGGTTTACAGTGGCATTTTCTCATGCACGCCTTCTATAATTAAGCATTCACACTCTCTATGCTCTAAGATTAAATAAATACTCAGTTGGCGAAGGTAAATACTTTTAAATAAACCCTGTAATACAACATGAACCTATTTACCTCTTGTTTATGCACTCAGAGACATTAAACAGAGGCTGTTCTGAAATATTGACAGATAGACAGAGACATAAAAAGCAATTTTACATTTCTGTCAAATGAACCTACTTCCTGTTAAAGTCAACCTGAATGGAATGATCTATGACGAGGTCTGCCGGACAAACTCGGATTAATCTTCTCAGGGTCGCCCTGTAATTTTTTCACTGCATCACGCATGGCTGCAAAGTCGACCACCGCAGGAACCCCCCTGTGCACAGTGGATAAACAATAAGACAAATATGTAACAGACAAGACAGAAACCTGCGAAAATATGAAACAGCTTATGGAACCTTTAGACAAAATTAATTTTCAAGTGTTTTTGTTGAGCATATTTGTTATAACAGGTGTTATATTACAGGGTATGATTGCATAATATGTAATTTGGTGCTGATATTTACATGGCCAAATATTACGAAGAAATTCCAGGCATACATGTGATCAGCTAAATACAAAAAACAAGTAAAACCTAAACAAATCTTTTCACATTATAGGGGAAGCCGAGCTTCCCTTGCAGTCTTAAAGAAATCCCCTCTGTTCAAACAATAAACCATCAAGTTTTTATTATGGCGGGAAACCGCGGAGAGACACTTCTCTTTGTGGAAAACTGATTTATAAACAATTCTCATTTCGAAT
>JAQIUQ010005600.1:0-27583 GCA_030378365.1 Hybognathus amarus | reverse complement strand
TGAGACTGGAAGAGTTTAGCTCGTGATGGTCATGTCGAGAAGACGGCTGTTTAACGTAAAACTGATGCCATTGTTACGACACTCTAATAAATGTTGGGTTGTCTTCAACCCAAATTTGGGTCAAATATGGAAAAACCCAAATGTAGGGTGATTTTTTTCTTTAAATAATTTTTCTATAAAAAAAATTTACAGTTGAAAGTGAAAGTTGAAATTGGGTCTAAGATTCGAAATGACATTTTTAACCCAATGTTTGGGTTTATCCATATTTGACCCAAAGTTGGGTTAAAACAACCCAGCATCTTTAGAGTGTACAGTTTTCATTGGTTGCTGTGACAACATCTACTTTGCCCGTCGTCAAACACTGATTCAATCTGAAGACTGGAAGAGTTTAAGCTCGTGATGGTCATGTCAAGAAGACGCTGTTTAATGTAAAACTGGTGCCATTGTTACTGACACTCTAATAAATGTTGGGTTGTCTCAACCCGAATTGGGTCAAATATGGGAAAAACCCAAATGTAGGGTGATTTTTTTAAAAATAATTTTTCTATAAAAAAAAATTACAGTTGAAAGTGAAAGTTGAAATTGGGTTAAGATTTGAAATGACATTTTTAACCCGATGTTTGGGTTTATCCATATTTGACCCAAAGTTGGGGTTAAATAGACCCAGCATTTTTAGAGTGTAGGCTACAGTTTTCATTGGTTGCTGTGACAACATCTACTTTGCCCATCCTTGAACACCGTTTCGTATCTGAGACTGGAAGAGTTTGCAGCTTGTGTTGGTCATGTCAAGAAGTTTAATGTTTAATGTAAAACTGATGCCATTGTTACGACACTCTGAATAAATGTTGGGTTGTCTCAACCCAAATTTGGGTGAAATATGGAAAAACCCAAATGTAGGGTGATTTTTTTAAATAATTTTTCTATAAAAAAAAATTACAGTTGAAAGTGAAAGTTGAAATTGGGTTAAGATTTGAAATGACATTTTTAACCCAATGTTTGGGTTTATCCATATTTGACCCAAAGTTGGGTTAAAACAACCCAGCATTTTTAGAGTGTAGGCTACAGTTTTCATTGGTTGCTGTGACAACATCTACTTTGCCCCATCCTCAAACACCGTATTCGTATCTGAGACTGGAAGAGTTTAGCTCGTGTTGGTCATGTCAAGAAGTTTAATGTTTAATGTAAAACTGATGCCATTGTTACTACACTCCAAAAAATGTTGGGTTCTCTCAACCCAAATTTGGGTCAAATATGGACAAACCCAAATGTTGGGTTAAAAATTTAATTAAAAAAAATTAACCCAATTGCTGGGTTTGTCCATATTTGACCCAAAGCTGGGTTAAAACAACCCAGCAATTTTTAGAGTGTACTATTCATAACCTTGTGAGACATTGTTGAAGAAGATCCAAAGCTGAAATTCAGGTTTGGTTTTTGACTCGACCAATCACAATAGACTGAACCATCTGACCAATTCAGAGCAGAGCTGGCTCTCGGGAAAGGAGGGATTAGAGAGACTATCTGAGAAATGCAGGTGATGCTACAATGTTTATTAAGAGAAAATAAGTGTTTTTTGACCTTGAATGCATGTAAACCTATTTGTAGGAGACTCCAAAACAAAATTAAGAACCTTTCAAAGCATAATAAGGGCACTTTAACCAAAGCGTGACGTGACCTTCTAGTCTTGGCAAAGGAGAGTTTCTGAAATAAAGTCCCTCATGTTGCATGAAGGCAGATGTTTGTCCTGAAAGTCACTAATGTCCAGGAATCGCCCCGGCAAGGAGGCAGTTCCTCTGAGCTCATTTAGCCACGGGTTTGTCTGGATCAAAAGCTATTACCACTGCCAGCCTTACTGACCGTTACTGCTAAAGCGAAGTGACAACAATGTCCCTGGGGAAGGGTGAGCGTGGAGGGCGAAAAGGGGCGTGCGGGGTTGATCCAGCCAATGAGGCTACAAAAAGACTCTCATTTTCTCGGCTCTCTCCCTTCGTGCAATATAACCAGAGAAGGATAATTGCTAAATTTAACTGCTTCCCTTATTGCGCGTCGGAGAGCTGCTTCTCCCGGCAGTATCGGAGGGATGGTAGACAGGGGTAAATGAGAAATCTGTTCAGCTTATTAACTTTAAACCCCAACTTTTAAAGAGCGCTAATACAGAAAATGCTCTTGTAAGTTGAACAGAAAAGGAAGCAAAAAGATAATTATTCTTTTAGAGAGGATATTGAGTGTTTCATGCTGTCAAGCGCAGGCGAAGAGAAACATGTGAAGTGCTTTTTCAGAAAATGTCTATATGACATATGATGTGCGTTGGTATTTTCTGTGCTTGTCATTTTGCTTAAAAGTTAATGTGTTGAGTAAATGCATGTTTTACTAACAATTTTGATCTAAAAATATATACATTTGAGGATTCTAGCATGAATTGCGAATGCTTTAAGATGAGAATCCACTGAAAAAATAGCATAGGTCTATTTTCAACATTTTCAAATAATTGCAAAGAAATGGTAATGGCAAGTGACATTGGATTGAACATGGGACTAATCTTATTTACAAATATTTTTATACAGCATAATTCTGGACTCATTTTGTTTGGACTTTAAAGCATCATAACAAGGAATTTAAGCAACTTTTGATAAAACGGGTATTGTGGAAGTGTCTCAATGAAGTATACACAATATATTTTACACAATATAATATACTCTGGTTCATGATCGCAATGCATTGAAAACACTGGGCAGATGCTGTTTTTGCAGGCTTGCCAACACTAAAACACCAACCCCAAAAATGCAATGTCAAATATGCAAGGTCAAAAGTCTGTTTAGGGGATGGCAGGTGTTGGTGTTCTCTGGTCTGGTGACCTCATGGTCTGTGGATCAAGTTTTAATGAGGTTTTGCTAAAGGCTTCGCTGGCCTGAGTTTCACAGTGAATGTTGTTTTGCTGTTCAGTGAAGTTGTTATGCAGACGCTTACAGGTCCAATCAGGAAGTACAGGGCCGATTCACACAGAATGTTTATGATTACTGTTGACTCTTTACCCGCCAGCTTGAAAAGAAGTTCCCAGCCAACACCAGCATGTTTTTACAAAAGTTGAACGGACCCAATAAAATGTTGCTGTTTTAATATCTGAATACTGATTTCTGAAGGGTCATGTGACACTGAAGACTGGAGTTATGATGCTGAAAATTCAAGCTTTGATACACAGGAGTACATTATATTTTACAATCTATATTCACATAGAAAATAGTTATTTAAATTTGTAATACTATTCACAATATTTCTGTATTTAATGTATTTTGATCAAATAAATGCAGCCTCTGATGAGTAAAAAAGACTTTCAAAAACTCTAACTGAACAGTAGTGTAAATCACAGTCAAACTTTCCTGAACAAATATTATCACGTCTGATCAAATATTATCACCGTGCCTGTGGTTACAAGAGGTAAAAACGGACATTAATACTGTTCGTCTTCTCACAAAAAACGCTCGTTTCGTGTTCTTAGGCCATCAATGTGTACTTACATTTACGAGTCATTAAATCATGTTCTAATTTGGACTTCTCTGTGCATGCTCTCTGAGGTGGTGACCATAGACCTCCATTATATGACTGACACACAAGGACTGGTTTGACCTAAAAATATCAAAATTGAAACTATGCCGGAAACAAAGACACCTACATCTTGGATGCCCTTGAGGTAAGATGAACATACCAAAAATTAATTTCAAAGTGAACTATCCTTTAAGACATTTGACTCTCAAGAAAATGTATCTTTTTTTCAGGCTGCTAAAGTTAATTGCGATTAATCGCATCCAAAATAAAAGTCTGTGCTTGCATAATATATTTGTGTGCTGTATATAATTATTTTGTATATATAAATACCTGTGCATGCAGGTATATATTTAAGAATTATTTGTGCTTTAAATTTCTGTTCTATTTACATATATATATATATATATATATATACATAATCTATATTATATAGGCTAAATATAAATATTTTATATATGAATAACACATTTTTCTAAATATATATATTGCATGTGTGTGTATTTATATATACAAAATAATGTATACAGCACACACAAATATATTATGCAAGCACCGACTTTTGTTTGAATGTAATTAATCGCAATTGATTTTTGCACAGCCCTACTTTATTCGTGAATGCTTGGATATTTTTACAGGAAGAATTAAAAAAAATTGTCACAGTGTACAATTAATAATAAAATAGAGTATATAAATAAAGAGTTCACTACTACCACTATAGAGTATCCAGATACAGTATATAGAGAACTGGAAGAGGATTTAAGCTGAAAAACTTAGGCAATCAAAGTACATAGGGTTCGTTAACTTATACATGTAGAACCGACCCAAACCCCAAGAGTTTCGAACCCATCCACCTCCATTCACTTGCAGCTGTCTGTCATCTCCATCTCTCTGGAGGATCGCTGGTGTTTGCGCTCAAAGTGATCCCTGAAGCGCTGCTGTGCTAATTACTCAGTGTCAGAGCTGCAAACACACAACACCCGAGACCTAAAACCAGCACCTCCTACAACGAAGAGACACATGCTAACAACCACAAACGGAGAGTCTTCCAGCAGCTTCAGGGCTTTTACAGTGAAAACAAAGTTATTCTTGCGTCTCTGCCTGAAATGCAACTCTATTTATGCTCTCGTATATATAGAAATCATTTTCGCTTATTTTAAGCACAAACTGCACTGTTTGATTTATGCTTTAAACAAGAAAAAAACTGTGGAATAAGAAAAATGAAAACCTTATAAGCAATTTTGCATCCTCAGAAAATTCATTATGTTTAAAGGATGATTCAATATTTTACTTTTACAGACAAATATACCAGTTAAGAAAAATGCACCAAAAACAGATCACTCCTAATCAATGAACTGTCTGTTTCCATCTACTGTATGGATCAGGGCTACATTTAAAAAGACCCCAAAAAAGAGAAATCATTTAAAGGGATAATCGTCCCAAAAAACACAAAAGGAAATTATTTTAAAGAGTGTTGGTAATCAAACAGGTGGACTGGTAGCCATTAACTTCCATGGCATTTCTTTCCTACTATTGAAATCAATGGACAAAATGTTAATTTTTGGGTGAACTATCCCTCTAATAGACATTTTTTATTTGTGTTGCCACTTTAATTTCACCAATGAGTCAAAAAAAAAATTGATATTTTTTGAATTGTAATGATATTTTATAACCTTGACTCTAAAAAAAAAAACATAAAAAAATTCTTGAATATTCCAAACATTTGACCAGAAGTGTGTCTATATATATATATATATATATATATATATATATATATATATATATATATATATATATATATAGCATATAATTAATATATTATACATAAAATGTATGTACACCAGTATTCTAATGAATACCAGTATTATTTGTTTATATATATACACTCACCGGCCACTTTATTAGGTACACCTGTCCAACTGCTCGTTAACACTTAATTTCTAAGCAGCCAATCACATGGCGGCAACTCAGTGCATTTAGGCATGTAGACATGGTCAAGACAATCTCCTGCAGTTCAAACCGAGCATCAGTATGGGGAAGAAAGGTGATTTGAGTGACTTTGAACGTGGCATGACTGTTGGTGCCAGAAGGGCTGGTCTGAGTATTTCAGAAACTGCTAATCTACTGGGATTTTCACGCACAACCATCTCTAGGGTTTCAGAGAATGGTCCGAAAAAGAAAAACATCCAGTGAGCGGCAGTTCTGTGGGCGGAAATGCCTTGTTGATGCCAGAGGTCAGAGGAGAATGGCCAGACTGGTTCGAGCTGATAGAAGGGCAACAGTGACTCAAATAACCACCCGTTACAACCAAGGTGGGCAGAAGAGCATCTCTGAACGCACAGTGCATTGAACTTTGAGGCAGATGGGCTACAGGAGCAGAAGACCACACCGGGTGCCACTCCTTTCAGCTAAGAACAGGAAACTGAGGCTACAATTTGCACAAGCTCATCGAAATTGGACAATAGAAGATTGGAAAAACGTTGCCTGGTCTGATGAGTCTCGATTTCTGCTGCGACATTCGGATGGTAGGGTCAGAACTTGGCGTCTACAACATGAAAGCATAGATCCATCCTGCCTTGTATCAACGGTTCAGGCTGGTGGTGGTGGTGTCATGGTGTGGGGAATATTTTCTTGGCACTCTTTGGGCCCCTTGGTACCAATTGAGCATCGTTGAACGCCACAGCCTACCTGAGTATTGTTGCTGACCATGTCCATCCCTTTATGACCACAATGTACCCAACTTCTGATGGCTACTTTCAGCAGGATAATGCGCCATGTCATAAAGCTGGAATCATCTCAGACTGGTTTCTTGAACATGACAATGAGTTCGCTGTACTCAAGTGGCCTCCACAGTCACCAGATCTCAATCCAATCAGAGCATCTTTGGGATGTGGTGAGAACGGGAGATTCGCATCATGGATGTGCAGCCGACAAATCTGCAGCAACTGTGTGATGCCATAATGTCAATATGGACCGAACTCCCTGAGGAATGCTTCCAGCACCTTGTTAGAATCTATGCCACGAAGAATTGAGGCAGTTCTGAAGGCAAAAGGGGGTCCAACCCGTTACTAGCATGGGGTACCTAATAAAGTGGCCGGTGAGTGTATATAGGCTATATATATCCCTTGTGTTCTATGTTCGCATCTTCTGTACACCCCTTATGGTTCGGGTCAAATTGACCCTAATTGGATTAAATACAATTCCTCAAAAATTACACTATGAAAACCAACAAAGATTCAGGTTCAAACTGTAAACTTTTAATATCAAAATTTTTCAAATATTCCAAAAAATATATATCTGAAGATATGATTTAATGAACATGTGTTTTAACCATTTTTTAAAAATGTTTTGTTTTGACAAAATTTGAAAATGAACAATATGCTGACTTGTTTTGCATATTTTTTTAATATTTTTTTGTGCATAGAACATAATAATTGAACAATTAAATGTAGCTGTATAATGAAACAAACTTAACTCATTAAAAATAAATTCAAGAAGTCAAAAAGTTGCATAAAAATGAGAGCTTATTTTACTATCTGTGTCTGTCAAAGATTTTCATTTGTAATTTGCAATTAATTCTGAACACCATGATTTAGCTTTTTTCAAGTTTGGTTAGGGTTAGAGCACTTTTAGATACACTTACACTTTAGAACTGGAGTTTATGCCCTGACATACATAAAATAAATGTTTTTATTTTGTGTCTGTACAGTTGCTTTTGAATAGCTGCCTATGAGGGTCAAACTGACCACGAACATCACAAACGTAATAGTAATTTAGTTTGTATATGTCAAAAAACACCAGCATGTTGAAACTTTGCATGCATGTTCATGATGATAAATTAGAAAAAGTCACAAAATATCAAGAAAAAAAAACAAAGGGTTAATATTAAAATTTCAGGTAGCTTGAAAAAATAAATGAAAGGTAATTTTTACCATCTGTGGCTGAAACAATATTTTTCTGTATTGAAATAAGTGTGGAAAAGCAATTTTTTTAGCTTCATAAGGTAGTAAAAAAATAAAATAACAAAATATAACCACTAAATGTTATTATTTTGGGTCGGTACAGTTGCATTAGAGCGTTAAAATATGCGGGTCAAATTGACCCGCGAACATCAGCGAACGTAATAGTAATTATGTTTGTATATGTCAAAAAACACCAGCATGTTGAAACTTTGCATGCATGTTCATGAGGATAAATGAGAAAAAGTCACAAAATATCAAGAAAAAATATATGGGTTAACCAGTATTTCCAACAACTAGAGAAATCTAAGCGGGTACAATTGACCCGTAACATAACACAAGGGCATATATATACATATATATATATATATATAGAGAGAGAGAGAGAGAGAGAGAGAGAGAGAGAGAGAGAGAGAGAGAGAGCTGTTAACATTATTACTGAGCATAAAATCCATATTTTATAAAGTGGCCCATTTTTTTCACATTTTTGTGTGAATATTTCTGAGATGGCGTTCCATGTTTCTAGCGTAAATGCGTCTCTATAACATGCATTGTGTGGTTTATACAGCGAAAATGTGTTTTACGTGCATTTGATATGCAGTTTATCTTTGCGTGTAATACACACGCACCCACACCACTAATTCTACCCAAACGTATAATACACACGCACCGCACAACACACCCTAAACCTACCTAACCAACCAATGCGTATCATATGCACGTAAAAACTCACTTTAGCATATAAATTACACGACAATACACATGCGTGAATAAAGAGCGCATTCACGTGATCAGGTTGGTGTAACACCAATCCTGGTCATCATCAGCTCATCAGATTTGGCCCACCACTGTAGAAAACACAGTTCTCTACGAGACCTTTCTGAACATGAATTCAAAAATCATGTCCCATTTGACACCCTTTGGCTTCCAAGGAGAAATTTGATTGGCTTTGCGGTCATCACGCTACATCAGAGGAAGAGAATGTCATATTTGTGCTATGTATATAAATATATGTGCTGATTAAAACCTCACTCGGCACTGGAATGGTGTATGAGCTTGGCATGTTTGTTCTTGCAGAACTTCAAGAAAACGCAAACACAAGCCTAGTTGCTTTTCCTGCGATTCAAGGCAAAGACGGGAAACATACTGTTGCATTTATCCTGCTAATAGAGAATGTCTCATTTGCTCATGGCACCGCTGAGGGCACAAGATACAACACTGCGCCCTGATCCATAATAGCCAGCAAAAGTCAGAGAATGAGAACTTCAAGCTTTCTCCAATAGTAGGGATGTGTTTGTGGATGATATGAACGCTTCATGACATTCGCCTGCCCTTGGCATTTACCGCACTGTACGCTGGTTCAGAGATACATGTTGAAAATTATGAGGATCTAGCCAATGTCGAGAAGAAAAGCCCATGGGGGTTGGCTCATTGTTGCACAAGGCCTGCGAAGGTTTGCCAGCACTCAGAGGCGGAAGCATCTGCTCCATTGGACTTAAATGTTACTTTGAAGATTGCACATGACATATACTTAGGATATTTTAGGAAAATGCAATACAACAACTGAAGCAAATGTTCAAAATTGTGAAAGAGAACACTGTTGGGCCTGCAGCCCAAATTAGATTTGATTCTGAGCAGAAAGTTATCTCTCTCAGCTAAAGGCTCACTCATAAACTTAGTGGAACCCGTTTGACGTATTTGCATGCATTCAGAGCTGAACTGGAATCTCCTAATTACTTCCACCACTTCTCAAGTTCATATTTCACTCTGTCAAACATCATTAAAGCTGCCTGATGCAACCCGACGTGGCACTGGTAACCATGTCAAAGATAACTTTGTGCACATATTCCTGCCGCTGAAATGCACTGACGGGTCACAAGCGTTAATTAAATTCTTGCATTATGTAAATAATCAGAAAAGCAATTAATAAAGCTACTCATTCAAAGTCATAATGAGCATGTAGGAAAACAGTTTGTTATTTGTTAAAATTCCACTGACCTCTTATTCTCTTCTGTCAAATGTCCCGATTCCCATTGAGTCCAGTTTGTGAGTCGTGTGGCTTCGAGTTCCATGTTTTGTTAGCACGAATGCTAACACTCTGCTACGTGAAAAAAGACAAAATGTATCTTTATGATTTCTGATGATGACATTCTGTCACCAACTATTCAGATGGCTTTGCTGAAACTGCGACACACTAGAGTAAGCCTTTGAAGGTGCTCCCATTCTAAACTTCCTTTTTCACTAGACAACACCGATGACCAAATTCGGCAGACCGGCCCCCTGCTGGCTAGATTATCTGTACATTTGGCACCAGTGTTGCCCACGATTTCCAATAAAATAAGTAGGAAATAACTTTTACGATATGTGATTCCGGTGATTAAATAATGACACTTTTAAAATATGCAATTATTGCCCCCCCCCCAAAAAAAAAAAAACAAATAAAAAAACAACAAAACAAAAAATAAATAAAAAATAAATAAAAAATACAAATAAATAAATAAATTACAGTGTCAGATTTGCGGTAATTTTACCCTGAATGTCAGTAAGTTCTTTGATTACAAATTTAACGATCACTCATTATAGAGTGCAGACAGTGTTGATCTCAGTAAAGTCACTCAGTAGACACTGTAGGCTGCTGCCACCCACATTTATAATTGCAATATGAATATGCAGTAATTAAATAGCCAGTGTTGTTCAATGCTATCTTGCCAAATGTTGTTGACAACAGTCTAAGAATGCGCGAACCGACAAAAGACATTTGACCTCATCTAACTGACCAAGCCGAAAAGAGTTCAGCGTCATGCAGGAATTAAAAAAGGTCAGCGTTTCAACATATCAGGTGTTCCTCTTCGATTAACATACAAATATGTGGTCGATAAATAAACTGGGTAAACTGTGCAGAACATTAGCATAGAGATTAATTAAGCATAGAGAGGATGTGTCAGCAAGTCGTGTGTGACTGATTCTGAAAATCTCTCAATATTATCCTGCTTAATTAATCAAGAGAATGGAGCCTGAGTGTGTCATAGCGCGTCAATCCTTCGGAATTGCTTTTCTTTTGAGGCTTTGCATTTCTTGGTAGACTAACTAATGATTTTCACACACACTCACACAAAAACAATTTAGCATAATAATACAATTACAAGATTCATACAAATTGTTAAATGCAATCAATTCAATTATTATTACATTACAATACAAAAATCCTGTAATAAAACAAAAAAAAACAAACCAAAAAAAACGGTAAACTACTGCCCGCTGTGGTTGCCAGCATCACACCGTAACTATATGGTGTGCTACTGTTTTTGTGTTAGAGCACATTAGCTGTTAAATTAAAGTTTTATACTGTAGCTTGATAATACGGTATTTAGCTGTTAATTTTAAAAAGCAGTAACATATCGCATTTTTATCGGTATGATTGAAACCACACTGTAAAAAACTGCTGTAATTAAGCAGCAGTTTGCCAGTACTTACTGTAGATTTAAATTAATGTATATTTACTGGCAACAGTTTGTTCAAAGTTAAATGAACATTTAACATTAACAAGTCTTTGTCTTTACATAATAAAAACTATAAAATAATCTAATGCAAAGCATTCTGGGAACCAGAAATCTTCATCAATCTTTTTCAGTTTTTTTCCTTCAGATTTTGGTTCCCAGAATGCTTTGCATGATGCTGTTATTTTAGTTTTATTCTGTAAAGATAAAGACTTGTTAATGTTTAATGTTCATTTAACTTTGAACAATCTGTTGCCAGTAAATAACATCAATTTAAATCTACAGTAAGTTACTGGCAACTAGCTGCCAGGTTTACTGTAATTTACTGTCATTTCTACATTTTTTTCACAGTGCAGTAGTTTACCATTTTTTACAGGATTATTTTTTCGCAGTGTACGGTACAGAATCCTGGTTAGTTTGCATTTGAAATGTTTTTCATAATAAAATTTTGTAACATTTTATATCATTGTTTTGTAAATAACTCTATGGAAGCTCAGAATCATGCAATACGCCCTTTTTTCATTTAAAAACCTATTGACCTATTTCAATAAATTTGCTTCCTGCTATTGTTTCTGTATGGCATTTCCTCTGTCATCAACAGCACACCTGGAGGGCAGGGAAAGCCGGCGTGCCTTTTTTTTTAGACTTTCGATTTACAGTTTTAATAAAACCACCATATTTCTTTCAAGCTCTTGTATTTATAGAGTGCTGAATTATGCCAGCAAACATTACCCCGGCTGAGACTGGAGTTATGGCAACATCACCCACATCACACATGATGGATCTGTTCCTCTGAAATATGGCCCGAGGGCCCGTCCGGATGCGGCCCCACAATGTGGATTAACTATCTGTCGGCGCGCGAGAGAGGCAGATCGAGAGTTGAGAGGCAAGTTGAAGAGAAACATTTCACATTCCTCTCATCAGTAAGCGGTATTTCTGGCCAGCAACAAATCTTCAATCAAAACAAAAGCACGTCGTAGGTCTTCAAAAACATTCACCTCTGTGTCAAACACGACTCCTGCGAGTCTGAACCTTCCAACTCAAACACAGCAGAAGAGAAAATCCTTCCAGATTCCAAATTCAGGTCAGGAAAAATCAGGCTTACAGTAACATATGGAAATAGGACTGCAAAATAACCAACCCTGTTTGTCAAAAAGCAACATATAATAATAATTCTTTCTGGGAACACAATGTTCTCTTATTTGGGAAATTTCACTTGCCATGACATATCGCATGTTTTCTGAAGCCAACACATGACATTATATGTGGAATGAACTCTTTGCACTGCATCATCATGCATCATCAGCACTGACAATCAAAATGCTAACGCCTGATGTCATATGTAATGCATCAATATACAGATACACGGTAAGCATGTCAACATTCGAGATGGGTATTGGACAGGAATCATGTATCAACAGTAACATCTGAAGTTAATTCCATCTCGCCCTGATGCAGTTTTGTGTCAACAATTATATTTTGCTGAAAAGTCAATTATTTTAAATCTGTGTCACTGTATAAACAGTTTGACAATCATGGACTAGAGAGAATACCATGGAAGAAGAAGCTACCAATACACACACACACACACACACACACACACACACACACACACACACACACACACACACACACACACAATAGTTTTTTTTTTTTTTTTTTTTTTTAAGAGTGCATCTGTTCTTTGTGCCATATTGTCAATATGGGAAGCTGTTTTAACTTTATCCATTTCCCAGGATATGATAGTTTTAGATTGACAATTTAATGCTGATATCTGTATTGTATTTTCACCAGTGAAATGTCACCATAGGATCTATTTAAAAATCAATTCTACCATATCAAAAGAATCAATTTTACTAGTAGATATATAATTTCTGATATCAATAATTATAATGTTACAAAGTAAAATGTGAATTCCCTGATATCAATAATTAATACTTGTAACTTAGCGGAAATGCTTCATTTCTTGATAACAAAATTCAATTGCTACTGTAACAATGTTCATTTTTGATACTAAAAATTTTAATTTGAACTAGTTACAATGTTCATTGTTCATTATCACTAATGTGATTGTCAACTAGAAGAAAGCCATTTAGATATCTGAAGAAAGATTGCATATTCAGAAAATACATCTCTTTTAGATATAAAAAATGAAAATTTTTACTAGTAACCATTTGAATTGTATCAACTTGTCGGAAAACAAAGGCACCTACATCTTGGATGCCCTCTGAGGAAAGCTAAAACATACCAACAATTTATTTCAAAGTGAACTATCCCTTTTATGGGTCAAGGCGTATAATTAAGAAAAAATAAATAAATAAATAATAATAAAAACACGATGAAATGGTGCTTTAGTCAATAGTAGACCTTTGCGATGTCAAATACAGTGATATACAATAAAAAATACAGCAAATCTCTGTACAGTAAGTATTGCACATCACAGAAAATTCCCATGATGCAATAGGAATCACAGTTATTTACTGTAAAGAGAAATAGCAGTATAATACTGGGTGATTTAAAATAATTAACTGTAGAAATTACAGAAAAAATCAGTGTAGATGGGAGAAATTCCTACACATTGTCCCTTTAAGCGGACAGTCTAGAACTAATACTTTAATGACTGCTAATTGAAATGTAGTTTCAGTGTTGTGTTACTCATAGTTGGTAGAATGTCATGGTAATGTTTCTGATTACCATCAAAATAAATAATTCTACTTTGCATGTCCAATATTTAAATATGCCATTCATAGTACATCTCCTTACTTTCTCATTTCAGTTTCCATTTTGGCACATTACATGTTTCTGAGAGGGTAACATTTGTAATTCTGTCCTTTAGTTTTGCCTCTTTATCCATTTTCCTTTGCATGCAATCGAAGCCATGTCAGTCACTAGCTTGAAATATGAGAGTTCATCCTCCACACAGATTAAATGTCATCAGCACATTCACAACTTCGCAAATCCCTCCTTCCATTCTCGAGCGGATGAGTGGCAGAACGGACACCTCCTCTCTGATTAAAGTGCATGTGGAAGTGTGTTTATGTCCCTACATTGGAGTCTCATTACAATGCATTCATTCGCTGGTCAATAACTCTTCTAGCCCCTTAATCCGACGTGTGGCTAATGAGGGCCATGCTGGCCTCTTATCACAGCCGACAACAAGTCACCGAGATACCTGATTTCCACTAATACACCACCTCTCCAAATGATCGAAAAATTATAATCGCCAGTGCCTGGTGTTTGCTTCCTCAAGGTTCATTTCAGATGCTTGGTCAAGTGTAAAATGAAAGATAAGGGGAGAGAGAGAGGATGCATAAGTGGTGGCAGTTCGTAAACAAGAAAGTAAATGACTATCCAAGAACACGCTTGCTGTCCACCCCATCATCAGCCCAAACGAAATTTGCATTGCAGGCATGGCTATAGGGATATTTGAATTCAGTTTATTATAATGAGTGCATGCATGTTACTATTTGGATGGTTTTTTAAAACTGTGTCTGAATAAAACTGGCAAGAGAATGCTGGTAGTACACTGCACATTAATAAATAGGATAGGCTTACCAATAAAATGCATGTATATGTTTGTTGGAAGTAAACTGTTTTTTAAAGGTATTGAAAACATTGCATAGACTATCTGTACAGTTAAAAGTTAAATGTTTGCAATCTCGAAGCGGTAGCGACATATTATTCCTTTTTGACAGGAATGAAAACGAGAGAGCGAGGAATATAAGTACACTGTGTTCTATGGATTGTGCTGCTGTTTAACAAAATACTTCCAAAAAGAAAAGAAAAAAATGCCATAAAATCTAGCAGCTTTATAATGTGCTACCATTTTAAATGACTAAGTCCATCTAATGAATGACTGAATAAAATTCAACCTGCATGTAACAAAAGTAGTATGTCTGAATTCTATGGCAAGCCGGTTTAACATTTATTCATTCCTAGGATATGAATTCTATATCAACAATTGTATTTTCACTAGTGAAATGTCACCATAGGCTGCCATTCAAAACCAATTGTTGATATCAAGAATAGATTTCTTACTAGTTGAAATTCCAATTTTGCAAATCAGAAATACAATTATTACAAGTAAAATCTTTTATTTTTGATATCAAGATTTCAATTGTTTCTGGCTGAAATGTCTTTTCTTGATATGCACAATTAAATTGCTACTAGTAACAATGATCATTTTTTATATCAATAATTCAAATTTTACTAGTCACAATGTTTTTGTTTTTCAAATTTTACTAGTGAAAATGTTTATTTCTGATATCATGAATGTGATTGTGATTGTAGTAAGAAAGCTATTTTAGATATCTGAAATAATTTTGAGATCAGAAATACATTCAAAAATTATAATTTTTATTAGTGTCAATTGAATTGTTGATATCAAGACATTTCAACCAGTGAAAATTTAATTTTTGATATCAGGAATTCACATTTTTACTAGTAACAATGTAATTATCGATATCAAAAAATTATATTTCTACTAGTAAAAAAAGAACAATATTGATATCAACAATTTATTTTGAATGGCAGCCTATGGTGAAATTTCACTAGTGAAAATACAATTACAGATATCAGCAATTAAAATTGTTGATATTACGAATTGAAATGTTGATATCAACAATTACATTTTTTAATATCAAGAATTGATGTGTGGATATCAAGAATTAATATCCTGGAAATGAATAAAAGCTAAAACGGCTTGCCATAGAATTCACAGTATAAAAGAGTATGACCTGACTGACTAACTACTACAAATTCTGAAGTTTGCATATGATGGACACTTTAAATGGTTCAAATGTCTGTGTGGGTCACTGTATGCATTGTGCGATTTAATTCCAATAGAATTGCAAAGAAATGTGAAAATACAGGAAAAACTACAATTTCTTGATCTAAATTGACCAAACACAAACGTGACATGCCTATACATATACGACGCTCAATAGTGTTTGTTGCCAGACCTTGACAACAAGCTTTGGTTTCGATTAATCAAATTATCATCACACCTATTTTTAACTCTAATGTAAATGTGGTTTTCTGAAAAGCATCCGAGCACGACTAATAGGCAGGATATCGAGAAAGTTGCCTTCGAGACACATTGGTGAACACCCTCTAATGACCATTATTTATTTCAGCTGTCTTCCCCTTCCGAGATACTAATCTTACTAATGTTTTTGTTTTTCAAATTTTACTAGTGAAAATGTTTATTTCTGATATCATGAATGTGATTGTGATTGTAGTAAGAAAGCCATTTTAGATATCTGAAATAATTTTGAGATCAGAAATACATTCAAAAATTATAATTTTTATTAGTGTCAATTGAATTGTTGATATCAAGACATTTCAACCAGTGAAAATTTAATTTTTGATATCAGGAATTCACATTTTTACTAGTAACAATGTAATTATTGATATCAAAAAATTATATTTCTACTAGTAAAAAAAGAACAATATTGATATCAACAATTTATTTTGAATGGCAGCCTATGGTGAAATTTCACTAGTGAAAATACAATTACAGATATCAGCAATTAAATTGTTGATATCACGAATTGAAATGTTGATATCAACAATTACATTTTTTGATATCAAGAATTGATTTGTTGATCAAGAATTAATATCCTGGAAATGAATAAAAGTTAAAACGGCTTGCCATAGAATTCACAGTACCCATAAAAGAGTACGCAAAAAGTACCCGAATGACCTACAACTACAAATTCTGAAGTTTGCATATGATGGACACTTTACTATCCCATGAAACCACGATTTTCAAAATAGCGGTAAAGTGTCAAAACTGCTGTTTTTATGTAACATGATAAAGACAGCATTGCAAATATGTTTAGATTACATTCATTCTATATAGAACTTAGAAGGTGGCGGCGATACTCATTTAGCAGTGGCGATACTCATAATAAGTACGTAAAAGTATGTGATTTGGGACGCAGGCCGGGTTTTAAGCGCAGACCTCTTTATGAGTGAGTTCACAGTGAAAAGATTCATTCAAGAACAATTTCTTGACTGATTCAATTAGAGACTGATTTTTTCACAGCCTTTTTGATTAATTTTTTTAATTTACATATTAGGATTCGCATACCTCGTATTTTTGCATATTTTGCATATTGCACATTTTGTTATTTTCTTTAGTAGCACAATGTTAAAGTTATGTAAATCACTGTACAAGTATTTTTCTTCAGAATCATAATATCGGTTCTAAAGCATTGTTCAGCCCCTTTGGCCTAAACTGAAAAGTTTAATTTGAAAATAACAGAGACATTATTATTGTGAGAAAATTGGTTTTGCTCCTCTCTCCTTCATTCAGGACTATCCTCACGGGAACCACATATATCTTTCTTCCCTTGTTTTCATTTGCAATTAATTTACTGAATTTATTTTCATCTCAGGGTCTTATATAGTCCCCCCAAAAATCGTCTCCTGTGTGCAGTCCCTTTTGTGTGATGTTTGTAGAAGTGATTTATTCCAAGGTCTCTCTGCTGGGTTCGAACTCACTATCACACCAACTGCGGAAGGGATTTCAAGTTTTTATAGTTGCAGTTTGTCCTTCACGTCTCTGTAATACAAATCAGCAATAATCCAAGACTAAACAATGCCAACACGGTCAGTGAATGGAGCGTGAATACTAAGGATCTCAAAAACAAAAACAAAATATATATATATATATTATATACTATATACTATATATATATATATATATATATATATATATATTATTATTATTTATTTTTATTATTTTTTTAAAGGTACAACATGTGAGAATTATATAATAAATATCCCAAAATCACTTGCACCCCAAAAGTCTCCAAAGATTTTCTAAGTCAGATAAATCCCAATTTTAAATAAGTGGCCATCCCCGAAAACAAATGTCGATTGTCAATGACGCAATATCCGCTATCTCTCGGTTTCCGTCTGACGTAACCATGGCGACAGACGTGGACAACTGTGTAATGCGTAGCGGTTAGCGGCACTCAGTTCTTGTTTCTTTCAAACACAGACCATGGCAAGCAGACTTTGAGAACAAACAAGGGAACTAAAATCAGCAAGGGGAACTAAAATCAACATCAGCGTGGTGTTTTTGAGATGCCGAGAGCTGAGCGTCCGTGACTGACTTGGACTCCGACAGAGCTTCCACGAGTCACGACTCCAGAGCTTTATTAGACAGGTGAGCAAATGTACATAAAACAAATCAACGATATATAATGTTAGCTCAACAGGATGAAATGTTAGAATATAGTCAGTATGTTATTCTAATGTCTGATCTAGCTACTAGTTTTGTATAGCAAATGAACTAACACGTAGCGTAACATTTCAACACACATTCAAATATCGTTCTAGTGTGATAGTGTAACGTTAGACCAAAGTGAAGCAGCGCTGCGTTACCTCACAAGTTTATTCGTCTAATAAACGGACTTGTGTGAGTAATCCAGCACTTGCGCGTAGTTCTGTCAAATTAAATGTCCTATTCCTTTTATATCCGCTGGACTTGCGTGCTGATATCTTCTCTTTAGCAATCACGACCTGCTTCATACCACTGTAATGTTAAAAACATGAATGTTTGCACTCATCTATAAATTCAGCTCGTCACTGTGTCATCAACCTACACCTTTGTTATTATTGGAAACTGCGCCCTCTTGTGGCGAAAAATGTTACATATTGTGCCTTTAAAGCTTGACCATGACCAGCAGGACAAGCAGTTTGGGAAATGGATGTTTGGATGGCATGTTTAATGCATGCATCTTTTACCTCTGTATATAATTGCACACAAGCGAGGTGAGTTCATTGCACAAGATTAATATTCTGTGTCGATGTGATCATACTATTTGCACAGTTTATGAACTTGAAAAATCCATCAAAACTAAAACAGCAATTATTCTCAGCAGTATGTCCTCACTCTCGACAAACGAACTGCCCTCTGCCATGAGCAGCGATCAGATACGGTATTCATAAAGTGGGCATGCATCCTAAACGAAAGACTCTGAATAGCACTGCAGTGTTTCTTTTACTGTTCTCATACTTACTGTAAGTCATGCTGATTTCATTTTGGTTAAAAGTGGCCCTAACTGACAAGCAGGAAAGAGATGGAGCACTAAATGGGTTGCTTTACCGAGCTGTGTTTCTGTCGCTCAGTCGCACTTACCACAGAACCTTTACATCTCAAACACTTACACGCTCACTTTTAAAGAGTGGGAATAAATTGATGCTAAATATGCAGCATATTGTGAAAACGTACGTCACTGTTAGTAGTGTGAATACTGAACAAATCGACTTTGTTCTCGATATCCACAAATGAATTGCTAGTAACAATGATTATTTCTGATATCAATAATTACATTTTTACTAGTGACGATATGTTAATTTCTGATATTATGCTTCAACGAAGTTTAAATAGCTTTAAACGATTCCAGGGGATGAATAAGGGTCTTATCAAGCGAAATAATTGTTCATTTAAAAATAAAATAAAAAAAATAACAAAGTTTAAGTTTTATAAGCTCAAATGCTCGCCTTGCTCTTGGGAAATTAAGTTGCATTCACTCTCAGAAAAAAGGTACAAAAGCTGTCACTGGGGCTGTACCTTTTCAAAGGTAAACTTTTGTCCATTTTAGGTGCTAATATGTAAATTTCAGGTGCTAATATGTACATTTTAGGTGCTAATAAAGACATTTTAGGTACTCATATGTACATTTTAGGTGTTAATATGGACATTTTAGGTGCTAATAAGTACATTTTAGGTGTTATGTACATTTCAGGTGTTAATATGTACATTTCAGGAGCTAATATGTCCATTTTAGGTCCTAATATGTACTTCTTAGGTGCTAATATGTACATTTTAGGTGCTAATATGTACCACTGAAGGTACCACATATGCAGGCTTTGGGTACAAAAGTGTACCTTTTGAAAAGGTACAGCCCCAGTGATGGCTTTTGTACCTTTTTTCTCTGAGTGTTGGTTCAAATGTCTGTGTGGGTCACTGTATGCATTGTGCGATTTAATTCCAATAGAATTGCAAAGAAATGTGAAAATACAGGAAAAACTTACAATTTCTCTTATCTAAATTGACCAAACACAAATGTGAAATGCTTATACATAGACGACGTTAATAGTGTTTGTTGCTCAGACCTTGACAACAAGCTTTGGTTTTCGATTAATCAAATTATCATCACACCTATTTTTAACTCTAATGTAAATGTGGTTTTCTGAAAAGCATCTGAGCACGACTAATAGGCAGAATACGAGAAAGTTGCCTTCGAGACACATTGGTGAACACCCTCTAATGACCATTATTTATTTCAGCTGTCTTCCCTTCAAGATACTAATCTTACTCTCATCCATTCAACATGGGGATGCCATTAGGAAAGAGAGAGGGGTAATTACTATGTCTTGTTAATTGTGAATATAACGGCAATTAATAATGTGCCTGATACGAGTAGGGACAAAAGCAGCTTTATTTAAAAGGGATGGTTGACACAAAACTGTGTAATTGTGCAGGTTCTTTTTAATTACCTGCTTAAAGACTGTAATGAAATGTTTTTGCTAACACAGATATGATATGGCAAAAGAATATCTCCATTGTGCAAAGAAGTAAATATAGGAGTTGCTTAAAATGTGTAAATCAGCGTTCACGAGAGCAAAGTGCAGTTTTATACATAAAACAGAAGAACATATCTGCAATAAAAATGACAAGAATTGCACATGAAAAGATTTCCATAATATAAGTAGCAAAGGTTAATGAAACATGGACTGAATTGTCATAATCACCACTCGTATATTACCGTCTTATTATTGATTTCACGCAGTGAATCCACTCTGCTGTGGTCAGATGTTAATGTTGACCACTCCAATCAAAATTAATCTATCTGTCTCTGTCTCGGTTTACTCGCAATTGGTTAGTGATTCCGGCCTACAGTGTGAACCCTTTTAAACTCTCTCTCAAAACCCCTCCGAAAGTTTAATGATCTGTTTACTCACATCTAGGAGACCGCAAACGAATCACTGCCTTTCTCATTTGCATATGACATTAATAAAACTAATGATGTAAAAATACTCATAATTAATTGTCTTATATCTTTCCATTTCAAGCTCGCTTATGCAGCAAAAAGAATATTTATGCCATAGTGCAATCAAAAAGTCTGATGATTTTTAAACACCTTTAAACCACTTTTGGAGTTATAAAAAATAAAATGGGAAACAAAACAAAAAATCAGATTCTGCACAATTTTTAGGTCGCCAATCAAAAAAAGCAACAAAAAAAAGCAAAAAAAAAATAAATAAATAAAAAATAAATATATATATATATATAAGCATATATAAGCATATATATATATATATATTAGGGCTGTCAAAATGTAATCGTGATTAATTCGCATCCAAAATAAAGTTTGTGTTTACATAATATATTTGGGTGCTACTGTGTATAATTATTTTGTATATATATAAATACAGACACATGCATGTATATTTAAGAAAAAAAATATTATTTATATATAAAATATATATATTTATATATAATATAAATTACATATAAATCTATAAACAGTATATAAATGAAAATATGTCTTAAATATATACAAGCATGTGTGTGTATTTATATATATAAAAATAATTATACACAATGCACCCACATATATTATGTAAACAAAAACTTTTATTTTGGATGCGATTAATCGCGATTAATTTTTTGACAGCTCTAGTATATATATATATATATATATATATATGCATTCACTGTACACACACACATATATGTATAGATATATGTGTGTGTGTGTGTGTACAGTGAATGCATAGATCTTATTATAAGCAGTGTTCAGACTGATGGATGAGTCCAAATGAATGATGTTCGAAGAGGCTGATGTGTTTATGGACTCGAATCTGCCCGCTGCAGCTGTCGAGATTTTACCTCATAACTCCATGCAAAGAATGTTATTGTGATCATTTTCATGAGTATGCTAAACTGCCTGACAGCAGAGAAAAACTGCAGGATACCTGCTGTAAAACAGGAATAGCACTTTAAATGGGCATCCATGTAATAACCATCACTTTTCAGCGCTTGGCGTCCTTCCGAGGATATTGACCCGCAGGCATTAGCTGAAAATGGAGCTGATCTATTAGCCTGATGCGCTTCTCACAAGAGTCAAGCACCAGAGGACAAACCTGCCACCGTTTAAGTTGATAAATGAAGGATGTTTCTTCCATGCATGGAAGGATATATTCTGAGTGAAATATTTTTGATTCACCTGTCTCAGGTAAGGCAGTAAGGCTAGAGCATATACAGTATCCTCAAATCCCATATATATTCCACATCTGTAGATAAGGTCATGTAGTATGCTAAAAGTTGATAAAACTCATATTTAGTATATCTATTCATTTGCATTTTAACCAAAGTGACTGTCACATTTTTGCAATAAAATACTCCCCTTATTGTCCTAATCTGATTTTGATGGGTTATTAAAAAAAAAATTAACTTCTAACTTTTATAACCTTTTTCATTGTAAGAAATGAAATAAAAGAAGAATAGCAGCACTTGTCAATGTGATGGGTATTTACAAATACATTTACAACAGTTAAACAATTTATATTATGATCAATGAAAAAATATAGAAATGATAACTGACTCGAAAACAAAGTCAAATGACAGTTTAATGAACTGTACTAAATAAAGTGAACAAAAAATAAAAAAATAAAGATTGTAAGAATGAAAGCATGAACGAATAAATGCATAAATGAAAGCATGAATGAATGAATGAACGAATGAATGAATGAATGAATGAATGAATGAATGAATGAATGAAAGCATAAATTAAAGCAATGAATGAGTGAATGAATGCATAAATGAAAGCAAAAAAGAATGAATGAAAGCATGGATGAATGAATGAAAGCATGAATGAACAGCAGCATGAATGAATGAATGAATGAATGAATGAATGAACGAATGAATGAATGAAAGCATAAATGAAGCATAAATGGATGGATGGATGGATGGATGAGATGGATGGATGAAAGAATGAATGAATGCAGACATAAATGAATAATGAAAGCATGAATGAATGAATGAATGAATGAATGAATGAAATGAATGAATGAATGAATGAATGAATGAATGAATGAATGAAAGCATAAATGAAAAGCATGGATGAATGAATGAAAGCATAAATGAATGAAAGAATGAATGCAATAATGAATGAATTAGAGTCTGTAGACACTGAAAATCTAATGCCCTATTTTTTGCATTTGAAAGTGAAGTTGGATATCAGTTCCATCATACTGTAAATCATTTCCGGATCCACATCTTCTATGTGTGATGAATCTAACAGTACGGGTTGATTTGCAGCATTGCTACTTTCAGCTGTTTTCCAGCTCTCTAAATAGTTCTACATATTGCGGTTTGGATCTCATTGGAATACGTTCCTGTTCGAACCTCTGAGATCTTAAAATTGCTGCCAATTTCTGAGGGACTGAAACAAGGTCGTGTGTGATTATTTTAGGTGTGTGAAGAGGAAGATGGTACAGTATCAGATGTCCCTGGTGTAACTTTGCAAGGAACCAACAGAAAGATAAATGATGCTGTCGCATTCTCTGGCCTGACGGATATGACCGAGTCTCCTCTTGCCTTCTTCGCACTACTCGTTGTTTATAAAAAATACAATAGGCTTAAGAAAAGGACAGGTTATGGTGACAATATAAATAATAACTCTGACTGAGGCCTTGAATGTGAATGCAGCTCTCTCACGCTCATGCATGCATTTGAAAAAATGTGAAATGTGAAGCTTTTGAAACTCAAAACTTTTTTATCTCTCTGTCAAAATGCAGCAGTCTGTAGATCTTAGCAAATCTAACTTATTTCCGAAAAAAATATTTGTTTACATGATAAAACTCTTGCTTCTCTGGATGCTGCAGTGCAAAGTGACATCCTCATTATTTTCAATCAAAGACAAGAGGGTGGGGATGATGCTAACCTTGCCAATGGTCGACTCTGGCGCGCGCGTGTGTGCTTTGCATCAGCAGGCATGCTGAGACAGCTCGGCGTCAGTCAGCGGCTCATGTGGAGCGAGGTCGTGACCCTGCTCTGAGGAAGCCTGGCTTTGATCAATCCGTTAGACGCACCATAATTTTTGCTTCCTCTGCCCACCAACAATTCAATTAACTTGATTGGGAAATGCAGCGAGCCAGACATCAGATGCTCTGGGAATAAATTCTTCTGTCAGTGAAAGACTGACATCATGCAGATTTCTATATTCTTTATTACTGTGCTGCATGACTGACTTCAGTGTGATAATAGAGTTTAGTGGACACTTGTAAATTAGAGATTCTTACACAAGAATTGATTGCATGTGCGATCCCTGAGGAGCAACTCCCAGGATAATGCCAACGCAGTTGAGGGCATGTAGAGTAATTATTATTGCAATAGTATTTATATTTCTCTCATCCAGAGCACAGATTGTGTTAGCTAACTTCCTTTTCATCCATCCACCCATCCATCCATCCATCCATCTATTCATCCATCCATCCATCTATCCATCTATTATCCATCCATCTATTCATCCATCCATCCATCCATCCATCCATCCATTATCCATCTATCTCATCCATATATCCATCCATATATCCATCCATCCATCCATCCATCCATCCATCCATCTATTCATCCATCCATCTATTCATCCATATATCCATCCATATATCCATCCATCCATCCATCCATCCATCCATCCATCCATCCATCCATCCATCCATCTATCCATCCATATATCCATCCATCTATCCATCCATCTATTCATCCATCCATCTCATCCATCCATCCATCCATCCATCCATCCATCCATCCATTCATCCACCCATTTATCCATCCATCTATTCATACATCCATACTTCATCCATCCATCTATTCATCCATCTATTCATCCATTCATCCATCCATCTATTCCATCCATCCATCCATCCATCTATCCATCCATCTATCCATCCATCCATCTATTCATCCATCCATCCATCTATCCATCCATCCATCCATCCATCCATCCATCCATCTATCCATCCATCCATCTATTCATCCATCCATCCATCTATTCATCCATCCATCCATCCATCCTATCCATCTCATCCATCCATCCATCCATCCATCTATCTCATCCATCTATCCATCCATCCATCCATCCATCCATCCATCCATACATCCATCCATCTATTCATCCATCCATCCATCCAAATCCATCCATCCATCCATCCATCCATCCATCCATCCATCTATTCATCCATCCTCTCCATCCATCCATCTCATCCATCCATCCATTCATCCACCTCTCCATCCATCTATCCATCCATCCATCTATTCATCCACCTCTCCATCCATCTATTTATCTACCTATCCATCTATTCATCCATCCCATCTATCTATCCATCCATCCATCATCTATTCATCCATACATCCACCCATCCATTCATCTATCTATTCACCCATCGTCCATCCATCTATCTATTATCTATCCACCCATCCACCCATCCATCTATTCATCCATCCATCCATCCATCCATCCATCATCTATTCATCCACCTATCCATCTATCCATTAAAATTACATTCACTTTTTGTCATTACCTCATATTGCAATTGAAAGCCAATATATGCAACCAAATTAGTTATATTTTAATCACTGGCTTCATTTCCTTGACCTCAAACCAGAGGTGAACTTGACCTTTACTGTGGCAGATTCACTTCAACCTAATCAGGCACTCTCTACTTAAAGGGATAATTCACTCAAAAAAAAAACTATAATATCTTCATTTTCTCACCCTGAAAGTTGTCCACCCTAAACCTGTATGAACACAGAAGATATTTTAACCAGACAGTAACCAATATTTTTTTCTCCTACCATTGAAAGTCAACAGACACAGTTATTTTCTAGTAGAAACAATTGTTACATTGATTTTTCTTCCTCACGGGCCTTATAAATCAACCCAACTTTGGCACGCAGTTCAGTTCATTTTCCAACTAAATATATTATTTCCAGAGTGTTGTGTTGTAATTTTAATCCCAAAGACTCAGATGTTTGACTTTAATGGCAGATTTAAACTCACCTCACTCGATTTCCGAGGAAAACATCTCTTGAAAAATGCACATGGAATATAAAACTAGACATAACACAGAGAAGACAAGTAACCACGGATTTGATTTACAGCAGAACAAAATCATCGAGGACCTCATTCTTCTTACTTCTGAATTTCCCCCCCTCTGTCTTTGTTCACCAACTCCCTGCTATTTTGCCCAAAATGAAAATTGATTTGCATAATGAAAGGGGATCAGATTTACTGTGCCAGAGGGGAGGAGGTGTCATAATAAAGGATGTTCTCGAGAGGGAGGCTGATGGCGAGGAGCGTGACGACTACGGCTGGAGAACAGAGGTGAATACGGGAAACAATAAAATGTAATTACTCCCCTCGCCCTGTAATTCCTACTCGTACAAATAGCCAGCTTGCGGGCGCACGTCATTTCATTTCAGGAAGGCCACAAAGGCTCCTCTGCAGGCGCTGATGAGTTTTACAACATGACAATTCCTTCAATCAGAATTGTTGGAAAAGTGAAATAACAATATAGCCTGACTTTGCTAAGCTCGCCCATCTCTCCCTCTCATGGAGGTACAACTAATTACTTTCTCATTATCATGCTAATATGGGGTCCTCAACACGGAATCACGTCTAATTATTCCGTTATTTGTTATGATCTCTGTTAGAGGAATGTTAAAGCAGGGTTGAGATGTGTGTG
Organism: Hybognathus amarus; assembly: GCA_030378365.1. Lineage (NCBI taxonomy): Eukaryota > Metazoa > Chordata > Actinopteri > Cypriniformes > Leuciscidae > Hybognathus > Hybognathus amarus. The sequence continues at coordinate 819 of JAQIUQ010005600.1, read as the reverse complement.
TCATTGAGATGGAAATGACTTTCAGACACTGTGCTGAGGATTGTGTCAAAGCTCTTTAACCAGTCTGCTTTTGGCTGAGGCTTTTCAAAGGCTGAATATTATCTTGTACGGTTTGTCCCGGAGGACGTCGACAGGAGTAGTTCTTCACAGCAAAGGGTGAGGAGTTTTAAGGGAGAAAAATCAATGGTGGATAAAAGCACAAGATATAAACATGGTCTTGGTGTTAAGAAGTGAACCGCTTCAATGTTAAATGATACATTCGACTGAAGTAAGCTGGTTTATTTCCTTGAGAATTGTGAACTGCTGACTCAGTTTAAATACTCAATCTTACACAAGCCGGTTCCTTCACAGTTACTGTTCTTACTGTGTGTTCACACCAGACGCGAATAGCACGACAAATTCGCATGTACCGCGTTCTCGTTTGACGGTTGACCACTTTGTGTTAATTCGCGCGTCAGAGAGTGAAACTCCACGCGTGTAAATTTTGCTTCAAACTTTTGTTTTTATATGCGTCAGTTTCCACTCTTGACGCGCAAATTAACATAAAAGCGTCAAACAAGAAGCGGTACACGCGAATTTGACGAGCTCATCGTCACGCGTCGTAATCAAAACACGTTGGCGGCCATCTTTTTTATGTTGATTGATACATTCATCGAGAAAAACACCGCTTTGTATTTCTCTCTGGAGAGCAGAACCACGGCGTGGGATCATCGTCGCTCGTCATCGTCTCCCGACCGCCAAATGTCGGATTTTTCAACTTGGGCGGCAGGCGCGAATCGCGTCGGCTCAAATGACTGACCACAACAATTAAAATAATTT
>JAQIUQ010005599.1:5000-24476 GCA_030378365.1 Hybognathus amarus | reverse complement strand
ATCTGAGACTGGAAGAGTTTAGCTTGTGTTGGTCATGTCAAGAAGTTTAATGTTTAATGTAAAACTGATGCCATTGTTACTACACTCCAAAAAATGTTGGGTTCTCTCAACCCAAATTTGGGTCAAATATGGACAAACCCAAATGTTGGGTTAAAAATTTAATTAAAAAAAATTAACCCAATTGCTGGGTTTGTCCATATTTGACCCAAAGCTGGGTTAAAACAACCCAGCAATTTTTAGAGTGTACTATTCATAACCTTGTGAGACATTGTTGAAGAAGATCCAAAGCTGAAATTCAGGTTTCATTTTGGTTTTTGACTTGACCAATCACAATAGACTGAACCATCTGACCAATCAGAGCAGAGCTGGCTCTCGGAAAGGAGGGGATTAGAGAGACTATCTGAGAAATGCAGGTGATGCTACAATGTTTATTAAGAGAAAATAAGTGTTTTTTGACCTTGAATGCATGTAAACCTATTTGTAGGAGACTCCGAAAACAAAATTAAGAACCTTTCAAAGCATAATAAGGGCACTTTAACCAAAGCGTGACGTGACCTTCTGAGTCTCTGGCAAAGGAGAGTTTCTGAAATAAAGTCCCTCATGTTGCATGAAGGCAGATGTTTGTCCTGAAAGTCACTAATGTCCAGGAATCGCCCCGGCAAGGAGGCAGTTCCTCTGAGCTCATTTAGCCACGGGTTTGTCTGGATCAAAAGCTATTACCACTGCCAGCCTTACTGACCGTTACTGCTAAAGCGAAGTGACAACAATGTCCCTGGGGAAGGGTGAGCGTGGAGGGCGAAAAGGGGCGTGCGGGGTTATCCAGCCAATGAGGCTACAAAAAGACTTCTCATTTTCTCGGCTCTCTCCCTTCGTGCAATATAACCAGAGAAGGATAATTGCTAAATTTAACTGCTTCCCTTATTGCGCGCCGGAGAGCTGCTTCTCCGGCAGTATCGGAGGGATGGTAGACAGGGGTAAATGAGAAATCTGTTCAGCTTATTAACTTTAAACCCTGAAGTTTTAAAGAGCGGCTAATACAGAAACGCTCTTGTAAGTTGAACAGAAAAAGGAAGCAAAAAGATAATTATTCTTTTAGAGAGGATATTGAGTGTTTCATACTGTGGATGTCAAGTCAGGCGAAGAGAAACATGTGAAGTGCTTTTTCAGAAAATGTCTATATGACATATGAATGTGCGTTGGTATTTTCTGTGCTTGTCATTTTGCTTAAAGTTAATGTGTTGAGTAAATGCATGTTTTACTAACAATTTTGATCTAAAAATATATATATTTGAGGATTCTAGCATGAATTGCGAATGCTTTAAGATGAGAATCCACTGAAAAAATAGCATAGGTCTATTTTCAACATTTTCAAATAATTGCAAAGAAATGGTAATGGCAAGTGACATTGGATTGAACATGGGACTAATCTTATTTACAAATATTTTTATACAGCATAATTCTGGACTCATTTTGTTTGGACTTTAAAGCATCATAACAAGGAATTAAGCGACTTTTGAATGAAAACGGGTATTGTGGAAGTGTCTCAATGGAGTATACACAATATATTTTACACAATATAATATACTCTGGTTCATGATCGCAATGCATTGAAAACACTGGGCAGATGCTGTTTTTGCAGGCTTGCCAACACTAAAACACCAACCCAAAAATGCAATGTCAAATATGCAAGGTCAAAAGTTGTTTAGGGGATGGCAGTGTTCGTGTCTCTGGTCTGGTGACCTCATGGTCTGTGGATCAAGTTTTAATGAGGTTTTGCTAAAGGCTTCGCTGGCCTGAGTTTCACAGTGAATGTTGTTTTGCTGTTCAGTGAAGTTGTTATGCGGACGCTTACAGGTCCAATCAGGAAGTACTGGGCCGATTCACACAGAATGTTTATGATACTGTTGACTCCTTCCCCGCCAGCTTGAAAAGAAGTTCCCAGCCAACACCAGCATGTTTTTACAAAAGTTGAACGGACCCAATAAAATGTTGCTGTTTTAATATCTGAATATGATTTCTGAAGGGTCATGTGACACTGAAGACTGGAGTTATGATGCTGAAAATTCAGCTTTGATCACAGGAGTACATTATATTTTACAATCTATATTCACATAGAAAATAGTTATTTAAATTTGTAATACTATTCACAATATTACTGTATTTAATGTATTTTTGATCAAATAAATGCAGCCTCTGATGAGTAAAAAAGACTTTCTAAAACTCTAACTGAACAGTAGTGTAAATCACAGTCAAACTTTCCTAACAAATATTATCAATTGATCAAATATTATCACCGTGCCTGTGGTTACAAGAGGTAAAACGACATAAATACTATTAGTTTTCTCACACAAACTGCTCGTTTCATGTCTTAGGCCATCAATGTGTACTTACATTTACGAGTCATTAAATCATGTTTAATTTGGACTTCTCTGTGCATGCTCTTTGAGGTGGTGACCATAGACCTCCATTATATGACTGACAGACAAGAACGGTTTGACCTAAAAATATCAAAATTGAAACTATAGACAGCCTACATCTTGGATGCCCTTGAGGTAAGATGAAACATACCAAAAATTAATTTCGAAGTGGACTATCCCTTTAAGACATTTTACTTCTCAACAAAATGTATCTTTATTACTAAGGCTGTGCAAAAGTTAATTGCCAATTAATCGCATCCAAAATAAAAGTCTGTGCTTGCATAATATATTTGTGCATGCTGTATATAATTATTTTGTATATATAAATACCTGTGCATGCAGGTATATATTTAAGAATTATTGCGCTTAAATTCTGTATATGTATATATATATATATATATGTCTGTCATATATATGTCTGTCTTGCAGCTGTCTGTCATCTCCATCTCTACTGGAGGATCGCTGATGTTTGCGCTCAAAGTGATCCCTGAAGCGCTGCTGTGCTAATTACTCAGTGTCAGAGCTGCAAACACACAACACCGAGACCTAAAACCAGCACCTCCTACAACGAAGAGACACATGCTAACACCCACAACGGAGAGAGTCTCCAGCAGCTTCAGGGCTTTTACAGTGAAAACAAAGTTATTCTTGCGTCTCTGCCTGAAATGCAACTCTATTTATGCTTTGATATATAGAAATCATTTTCGCTTATTTTAAGCACAAACTGCACTGTTTGATTTATGCTTTAAACAAGTAAAAAAACTGTGGAATAAGAAAATGAAAACCTTATAAGCAATTTTGCATCCTCAGAAAATTCATTATGTTTAAAGGATGATTCGATATTTTACTTTTACAGACAAATATACCAGTTAAGAAAAATGCACCAAAAACAGATCACTCCTGAATCAATGAACTGTCTGTTCATCTACTGTATGGATCACGGCTACATTTAAAAAGACCCCAAAAAAGAGAAATCATTTAAAGGGATAATCGTCCCAAAAACACAAAAGGAAATTATTTTAAAGAGTGTTGGTAATCAAACAGGTGACGGTAGCCATTAACTTCCATGGCATTTTTTTTCCTATATTGAAATCAATGGACAAAATGTTAATTTTTGGGTGAACTATCCCTCTAATAGACATTTTTTATTTGTGTTGCCACTTTAATTTCACCAATGAGTCAAAAAAAAATTGATATTTTTTGAATTGTAATGATATTTTATAACCTTGACTCTAAAAAAAAAACATAAAAAAATCTTGAATATTCCAAACATTTGACCAGAAGTGTGTCTATATATATATATATATATATATATATATATATATATATATATATATATATATATAGCATATAATTAATATATTATACATAAAATGTATGTACACCAGTATTCTAATGAATACCAGTATTATTTGTTTATATATATATATAGGCTATATATATATATATATATATATATATATATATATAGAGAGAGAGAGAGAGAGAGAGAGAGAGAGAGAGAGTAGAGAGATAGAGCTGTTTAACATTATTTACGAGCACAAAAATCGATATTTTATAAAGTGGCCCATTTTTTTCACATTTTTTTGTGTGAATATTCTGAGATGGCGTTCCATGTTTTCACGTAAATGCGTCCTCTATGACATGCATTGTGTGGTTTATACGCGAAAATGTGTTTTTACGTGCATTTGATATGCAGTTTATTTGCGTGTAGCACACACGCACCCCACACCACTAATTCTACCCTAAACGTATAATGACAGTACTGCACCGCACAACACACCTAAACCTACCCTAACCAACCAATGCGTATCATATGCATTGTAAAAACTCACTTTAGCATATAAATTACACGACAACACATGCGTGCAATAAAGACGCATTTAGTGTGATCAGGTTGGTGTAACACCCAATCCTGGTCATCATCAGCTCATCAGATTTGGCCCACCACTGTAGAAAACACAGTTCTCTCGAGACCTTTCTGAACATGATTCAAAAATCATGTCCCATTTACACCCTTTGGCTTCCAAGGAGAAATTGATTGGCTTTGCGGTCATCACGCTACATCAGAGGAAGAGAATGTCATATTTGTGCTATGTATATAAATATATGTGCTGATTAAACCTCATCGGCACTGGAACTGGTGTATGAGCTTGGCATGTTTGTTCTTGCAGAACTCAAGACACGCAAACACAAGCCTAGTTGCTTTTCCTGCCGATTCAAGGCAAAAGACGTGGAAACATACTGTCGCATTTATCCTGCTAATGAGAGAATGTCTCATTTGCTCATGGCACCGCTGAGGGCACAAGATACAACACTGCGCCCTGATCCCATAATAAGCCAGCAAAAGTCAGAGAATGAGAACTTCAAGCTTTTCTCCAATTAGGATGTGTTTGCCTGGATAATATAACGCTTCATGACATTCGCCTGCCCTTGGCATTTACGGCACTGTATGCCGGTTCAGAGATACATGTTGAAAATTATGAGGATCTAGCCAATGTCGAGAGAAAAGCCCATGGGGGTTGGCTCATTGGTGCACAAGGCCTTGCGGAGGTTTGCCAACGTTCAGGTGCGAAGCATCTGCTCCCATTGGACTGAAATGGTTATTTTGAAGATTGCACTATCTTGGATATTTTAGGAAAATGCAATACAACAACTTGAAGCAAATGTTCAAAATTGTGAAAAAAAAACACTGTTGCCCAATTTTAAATTGCCTGCAGCCCAAATTAAGATTTGATTCTGGAGCAGAAAGTTATTCCTCTCAGCTAAAGGCTCACTCATAAACTTAGTGGAAACCGTTTGACGTATTTGTATGCATTCAGAGAGTGAACTGGAATCTCCTAATTACTTCCACCACTTCTCAAGTTCATATTTCACTCTGTCAACATCATTAAAGCTGCCTATGCAAACTGATGTGACACTGGTAACCATGTCAAAGACTTGTGCACATTCTGCCGTGCCAATGCACTGACGGGTGAACTTTAATTAAATCTTGCATTATGTAAGTAATCAGAAAAGCAATTAATAAAGCCACTATCAAGTCATAATGAGCATGTAGGAAACAGTTTGTTATTTGTTAAAATTCCACTTACCTCTATCTCTTCTCATAGGTCCGATCATTGAGTCCAGTTTGGAGTTGTGTGGCTTCTAGTCCATGTTTGTTAGCACTAATGCTAACATCTGCTACATAAAAAAGACAAAATGTATCTTTATGATTTATAGATGCATTTCTGCACCAACTATCAAATGGTTTTGCTGAACTGTGACACACTAGAGAGCCTTTGAGGTGTCCTATTCTAACTTCCTTTTTCACTAGACAACACCCAATGACCAAATTTGGCAGACTGCCTCTGCTGGTAAATTCTGTAATTGCACCAGTGTTGACTACTATTTCCAATAAATAGTAGGAAATAACTTTTAGATATGTGATTTTGGTGATTAAAGATGACACTTTTAAAATATGCAATTATTGCCCCCCCCCCCCCCCCAAAAAAAAAGAACAAATAAAAAAACAACAAAACAAAAAAATAAATAAAAAATAAAATAAAAAATACAAATAAATAAATAAATTACAGTGTCAATTACGGTAATTTTACCCTGAATGTCAGTAAGTCTTTGATTACGGTTGTAACGATCACTCATTATAAGATGCAGACAGTGTTTATCTCAGTAAAGTCACTCAGTAAACACTGTAGGCTGCTGCCACCCACATTTATAATTGCAATATGAATATGCAGTAATTAAATAGCCAGTGTTGTTCAATGCTATCTTGCCAAATGTTGTTGACAACAGTCTCAGAGAACGGCAAACGACAAAAGACATTTGACCTCATCTAACTGACCAAGCCGAAAAGAGTTCAGCGTCATGCAGGAATTAAAAAAGGTCACGTTTCAACATATCAGGTGTTCCTTTCGATTAACATACAAATATCCGATAAATAAACTGGGTAAACTGTGCAGAACATTAGCATAGAGATTAATTAAGCATAGAGAGGATGTGTCAGCAAGCGTGTGTGACTGATTCTGAAAATCTCTCAATATTATCTGCTAATTAATCAGTAATGGAGTCTGAAGTGTGTCATAGCGGTCAATCCTTTTGTATTGCTTTTCTTTTGAGGCTTTGCATTCTTGGTAGACTAACTGATGATTTTCACACACACTCACACAAAAACAATTTAGCATAATAATTAGGGCTGTCAACTTTAGTCGTTTAGTCGACTAATCAGTCGATGCCGTCTTGGTCGACTGAAATTCTTATTGGTTCGACCAGTCGCATTTTTTTTTTTTTTTTGCCAATAGAAATACATTTTCAATGATTTACTCCCTGATATTTATTCCTTTATAAAGCAGTTATTTATTACTGTATTCTAAATATAATTAGCCTATGTTTTATCCCCATCTTTAAATGCTTTAATTTAGGCTATTTCTTGTAACTGCGCCACAGTTTAGCGCACACACATAACACACTCGGGAACCGCACCTACTGGCTGCGCTGCTGCTCGCGCTCAGTAAGGGATGTACCGGTAGGTGGTTTTGCTGTATTCATTCAGTTCACGCTACTTTCAGTCGACAGAATGTCCAAGAAATCTAAATCTTTTGTCTGGCTACATTTTTGTGGAGGTAGGCGACGGTGGCGACCGCGTTGCTCCATTATGAGCGCGCACATCGCGTGCCTATTTGAAATCAAACTTGAGCGCGCAAAAGACATGAGCAGCTCTTTTAACGGCTTTATCATACTGACTCAATAGATTGTTTTCTTAATAGGTTTTTATCTGTACACTTGACTCATTTGAAAGTAGCCTAAATAATGTAACAAAACGAAATTAAACTTATATGCTATCTTACAACACAGCCTAGATTTCAGATTGTTTTTAGGCTATTTTGTCTGTTGTTTTAAGACGCCTAACAGATCGGCTGGACAAAAGTTAACCCATAGCTTTGTAAATAAAGAAGAATACAGCCTGTATAAACGAGAGCTTTTGTTAGGATTTTTCATTATGTGGCAGATAGCAGTTATATTATTTTGTAGCGTGTGGTGTGATCAGGTGTGCGATTGTGACCGTCACTATAGACCAAGGACAGAGCTCCTCACTTGCAGTTAAACAAATCACTTAATTTTCAAAGAATTGTATTATTATTATAGTTTTATTTATTTTCGATGTTTTTTCGTTGTTGTTTTATAAATGCTCTATGACAATTGTTTAAAAAATGTTCAATCAAAACATCCGTTTTTTTTGTTTTTTTTTAGTCGACTAATCGTCGCGCAGGACAAGACCTTGGTCGACTAAGGATTTCTTTGGTTGATTACAGCCCTAATAATAATACAATTACAAGATTCATACAAATTGTTAAATGCAATCAATTCAATTATTATTATTGCATTACAATACAAAAATCCTGTAAAAAAAACGGTAAACTACTGCCCGCTGTGGTTGCCAGCATCACACCTGTAACTACATGGTGTGCTACTGTTTTTGTGTTAGAGCACATTAGCTGTTAAATTAAAGTTTTATACTGTAGCTGATAATACGGTATTTAGCTGTTAATTTTAAAAACAGTAACATATCGCATTTTTACGGTATGATGAAACCACACTGTAAAAAACTGCTGTAATTAAGCAGCAGTTTGCCAGTAACTTACTGTAGATTTAAATTAATGTATATTTACTGCCAACAGTTTGTTCAAAGTTAAATGAACATTTAACATTAACAAGTCTTTGTCTTTACATAATAAAAACTATAAAATAATCTAATGCAAAGCATTCTGGGAACCAGAACTCTTCATCAATCTTTTTCAGTTTTTTTTTCCATTCAGATTTTGGTTCCCAGAATGCTTTGCATGATGATTTTAGTTTTATTCTGTAAAGATAAAGACTTGTTAATGTTTAATGTTCATTTAACTTTGAAACAATCTGTTGCCAGTAAATAACATCAATTTAAATCTACAGTAAGTTACTGGCAACTAGCTGCCAGGTTTACTGTAATTTACTGTCATTTCTACAGATTTTTTTCACAGTGCAGTAGTTTACCATTTTTTACAGGATTATTTTTTGCAGTGTACGGTACAGATCCTGGTTAGTTTGCATTTGAATGTTTTTCATAATAAAATTTTGTAACATTTTATATCATTGTTTTGTAAATAACTCTAATATGGAGCTCAGAATCATGCAAATACGCCCTTTTTTCCATTTAAAAACCTATTGACCTATTTCAATAAATTTGCTTCCTGCTATTGTTTCTGTATGGCATTTCCTCTGTCATCAACAGCACACCTGGAGGGCAGGGAAAGCCGGCGTGTCTTTTTTTTTTAGACTTTCGATTTACAGTTTTAATAAAACCACCATATTTCTTTCAAGCTCTTGTATTTATAGAGTGCTGAATTATGCCAGCAAACATTACCCCGGTGAGACTGGAGTTATGGGAACATCACCCACATCACACATGATGGATCTGTCCTCTGAAATATGGCCCAGGGCCTGTCCTGGATGCGGCCTCACAATGTGGATTAACTATCTGTCGCGCGTGAGAGAGGCAGATCGAGAGTTGAGAGGCAGAGTCGAAGAGAAACATTTCACATTCCTCCATCAGTAAGCGGGTAATTCTGGCCAGCAACAAATCTTCAATCAAAACAAAAGCACTGTCGCAGGTCTTCAAAAACATTCACCTCTGTGTCAAACATCGACTCCTGCGAGTCTGAACCTTCGACTCAAACACAGCAGAAGAGAAAATCCTTCCCAGATTCAAATTCAGGTCAGGAAAAATCAGGCTTACAGTAACATATGAAATAGGACCGCAAAATACCTAACCCTGTTTGTCAAAAAGCAACATATAATAATAATTCTTTTGGAAAACAATGTTTTTTCTTATCTGCAAATTTACTTGCCATGCATATCGCATGTTTCTGAAGCCAACACATGCATTATGTGGAATGAATCTTCATGCATCACAGCACTGACAATCAAAATCTAACGTGATGTCATATGTAATGCATTAATATACAGTACATGGTAAAATGTCAAACATTTGAGATGGTATTGGACATGTATCATGTATCAACAGTAACATCTGAGTTAAATTCTACTTGTCTATGCAGTTTTGTGTCAACAATTAATATTTGTGAAAAAGCTTATTTTTAATCCTGTGTCACTGGATAAACAGCTTTTGACAATCATGGCACTAGAGAGATATGACATGCAGTACAATAAGGCCTACTAATATATATATATATATATATATATATATAAGTTTTTTTTTTGTTTTGTTTTTTTTAAGAAGGCATTGTTCTTTGTGCTATATTGCTCAATATGGCAAGCTGTTTTAACTTTTATCCATTTCCAGGATATGAATTCTTGAGTATCAACAATTTAATTGCTGATATCTGTATTGGTATTTTCACTAGTGAAATGTCACCATAGGATTGCATTAAAAATCAATTGTTGATATCAAGAATTAATTTTTACTAGTAGATATATAATTTTTGATATCAATAATTATAATGTTACAAGTAAAAATGTGAATTCCTGATATCAATAATTAAATTGTAACTAGCGGAAATGTCTATTCTTGATAACAACAATTCAATTGCTACTGGTAACAATGTTCATTTTTGATATCAAAAATTTTAATTTGAACTAGTGACAATGTTCATTGTTCATTATCATGAATGTGATTGTTACTAGTAAGAAAGCTATTTTAGATATCTAAAATAATATTGATATCAGAAATACATTTTTAGATATAAAAAATGAAAATTTTTACTAGTACCATTTGAATTGTATTACTGCGGAAACAAAGGCACCTACATCTTGGATGCCCTTGAGGTAAGCTAAAACATACCAACAATTTATTTCAAAGTGAACTATCCCTTTTATGGTCAAGGCAATAATTAAGAAAAATAAATAAATAAATAAAAATAAAAAAACACGACTGAAATGGTGTTAGTCAGAGACCGCGATGTCAAATACAGTGATATACAATAAAAAAATACAGCAAATCTCTGTACAGTAAGTATTTGCACATCACAGAAAATTCCCATGATGCAATAGGAATCACAGTTATTTACTGTAAAGAGAAATAGCAATATAATACTGGGTGATTTAAAGTAAATAACTGTAGAAATTACGGAAAAGTCAGTGTAGATGGGAGAAATTCCTACACATTGTCCCTTTAAGCGGACAGTCTAGAACTAATACTTTAATGACTGCTAATTGAAATGTAGTTTCAGTGTTGTGTTACTCATAGTTGGTAGAATGTCATGGTAATGTTTCGATTACCATCAAAATAAATAATTTACTTTGCATGTCCAATATTTAAATATGCCATTCATAGACATTCCTTACTTTCTATTTTAGTTTGCATTTTGGCACATCACATGTTTCTGAGAGGGTAACATTTGTATTCTGTCCTTTGTTTCGCCTCTTTATCCATTTTCCTCTGGCATGCAACGAGCCATGTCAGTCACTACTTGAAATATGAGAGTTCATCCTCCACACAGATTAAATGTCATCAGCACATTCACAACTCGCAAATCCCTCCTTCCATCTCGAGCGGATGAGGTGGCAGAACGGACACCTCCTCTCTGATTAAAGTGCATGTGGAAGTGTGTTTATGTCCCTACATTGGAGTCTCATTACAATGCATTCATTCGCTGGTCAAATAACTCTTCTAGCCCCTTAATCCGACGTGTGGCTAATGAGGGCCATGCTGGCCTCTTATCACAGCGACAACAAGTCACCGAGATACCTATTTCCACTAATACACCACCTCTCCAAAATGATTGAAAAATTATAATCGCCAGTGCCTGGTGTTTGCTTCCTCAAGGTTCATTTCAGATGCTTGGTCAAGTGTAAAATGAAAGATAAGGGGAGAGAGAGAGGGATGCATAAGTGGTGGCAGTTCGTAAACAAGAAAGTAAATGACTATCCAAGAACACGCTTGCTGTCCACCCCATCATCAGCCCAAACGAAATTTGCATTGCAGGCATGGCTATAGGGATATTTGAATTCAGTTTATTATAATGAGTGCATGCATGTTACTATTTGGATGGTTTTTTAAACTGTGTCTGAATAAAACTGGCAAGAGAATGCTAGTAGTACACAGCACATTAATAAATAGGATAGGCTTACCAATAAAAATGCATGTATATTTTTGTATGGAAGTAAACTGTTTTTTAAAGGTATTGAAAACATTGCATAGACTATCTGCACAGTTAAAAGTTAAATGTTTGCAATCTCGAAGCCGGTAGCGACATATTATTCCTTTTTGACAGGAATGAAAACGAGACAGCGAGGAATATAAGTACACTGTGTTCTATGGATTGTGCTGCTGTTTAACAAAATACTTCCAAAAGAGAAAAGAAAAAAAATGCCATAAAATCTAGCAACTTTATAATGTGCTACCATTTTAAATGACTAAGTCCATCTAATGAATGACTGAATAAAATTTAACCTGCATGTAACAAAAGTAGTATGTCTGAATTCTATGGCAAGCCGGTTTAACATTTATTCATTCCTAGGATATGAATTCTTGATATCAAAAATTGTATTTTCACTAGTGAAATGTCACCATAGGCTGCCATTCAAAACCAATTGTTGATATCAAGAATAGATTTCTTACTAGTTGAAATTCCAATTTGACAAATCAGAAATACAATTATTTCAAGTAAAATCTTTTATTTTTTGTTATCAAGATTTCAATTGTTTCTGGCTGAAATGTCTTTTCTTGAAATGCACAATTAAATTGCTACTAGTAACAATGATCATTTTTTATATCAATAATTCAAATTTTACTAGTGACAATGTTTTTGTTTTTCAAATTTTACTAGTGAAAATGTTTATTTCTGATATCATGAATGTGATTGTGATTGTAGTAAGAAAGCCATTTTAGATATCTGAAATAATTTTGATATCAGAAATACATTCAAAAATTATAATTTTTATTAGTGTCAATTGAATTGTTGATATCAAGTAACATTTCAACCAGTGAAAATTTAATTTTTGATATCAGGAATTCACATTTTTACTAGTAACAATGTAATTATTGATATCAAAAAATTATATTTCTACTAGTAAAAAAAGAACAATATTGATATCAACAATTTATTTTGAATGGCAGCCTATGGTGAAATTTCACTAGTGAAAATACAATTACAGATATCAGCAATTAAATTGTTGATATCACGAATTGAAATGTTGATATCAACAATTACATTTTTTGATATCAAGAATTGATTTGTTGATCAAGAATTAATATCCTGGAAATGAATAAAAGTTAAAACGGCTTGCCATAGAATTCACAGTACCCATAAAAGAGTATGCAAAAAGTACCCGAATGACCTACAACTACAAATTCTGAAGTTTGCATATGATGGACACTTTACTATCCCATGAAACCACGATTTTCAAAATAGCGGTAAAGTGTCAAAACTGCTGTTTTTATGTAACATGATAAAGACAGCATTGCAAATATGTTTAGATTACATTCATTCTATATAGAACTTAGAAGGTGGCGGCGATACTCATTTAGCGGTGGCGATACTCATAATAAGTACGTAAAAGTATGTGATTTGGACGCAGGCCGTGTTCAAGCGCAGACTCTCTTTATGAGTGAGTTCACAGTGAAAAGATTCATTCAAGAACAATTTCTTGACTGATTCAATTAGAGACTGATTTTTTTCACAGCCTTTTTGATTAATTTTTTTAATTTACATATTAGGATTCGCATACCTCGTATTTTTGCATATTGCACATTTTGTTATTTTCTTTAGTAGCACAATGTTGAAGTTATGTAAATCACTGTACAAGTATTTTTCTTCAGAATCATAATATCGGTTCTAAAGCATTGTTCAGCCCCTTTGGCCTAAACTGAAATGTTTAATTTGAAAATAACAGAGACATTATTATTGTGAGAAAATTGGTTTTGCTCCTCTCTCCTTCATTCAGGACTATCTCACGGGAACCACATATATCTTTCTTCCCTTGTTTTCATTTGCAATTAATTTATTGAATTTATTTTCATCTCAGGGTCTTATATAGTCCCCCCAAAAACGTCTCCTGTGTGCAGTCCCTTTTGTGTGATGTTTGTAGAAGTGATTTATTCCAAGGTCTCTCTGCTGGGTCGAACTCACTATCACACCAACTGCGAGAGGGGTTCGAGTTTTTATAGTTGCAGTTTGTCCTTCACGTCTCTGTAATACAATCAGCAATAATCCAAGACTAAACAATGCCAACACGGTCAGTGAATGGAGCGTGAATACTAAGGATCTCAAAAAAAAAAAAAATATATATATATATATATATATATATATATATATATATATACTATATATATATATATATATATATATATATATATATATATATATATATATATATATATATATATATATGATTTTTTAAATTATTTTTTTAAAGGTACAATATGTGAGAATTATATAATAAAATATCCCAAAATCACTTGCACCCCAAAAGTCAGATAAATCCCAATTTTAAATAAGTGGCCGTCCCCGAAAACAAATGTCGATTGTCAATGACGCAATATCCGCGCTATCCTCGGTTTCTGTTGACGTAACCATGGCGACAGACGTGGACAACTGTGTAATGCGTAGCGTTTAGCGGCACTCAGTTCTTGTTTCTTTCAAACACAGACCATGGCAAGCAGACTTTGAGACAAACAAGGGGAACTAAAATGAGGATCAACATCAGCGTGGTGTTTTTGAGATGCCGAGAGCTAGCGTCCGTGACTGACTTGGACTCGACAGAGCTTCACGAGTCACGACTCGACAGCTTTATTAGACAGGTGAGCAAATGTACATAAAACAAATCAACGATATATAATGTTAGCTCAACAGGATGAAATGTTAGAATATAGTCAGTATGTTATTCTAATGTTGATCTAGCTGCTAGTTTCGTATAGCAAACGAACTAACACGTAGTGCAACATTTCAACACACATTTAAACACCGTTTAGTGTGATAGTGTAACGTTAGACCAAGTGAAGCAGCGCTGCGTTACCTCACAAGTTTATTCGTCTAATAAACGGACTTGTGTGAGTAATCCAGCACTTGCGCGTAGTTCGGTCAAATTAAATGTCCTTATTCCTTTATATCCGCTGGACTTACGTGTGATATCTTTCTCTTTAGCAATCACGACCTGCTTCATACCACTGTAATGTTAAAAACATGAATGTTTGCACTTATCTATAAATTCAGCTCGTCACTGCGTCATCAACCTACACCTTTGTTATTATTGGAAACTGCGCCCTCTTGTGGCGAAAAAATGTTACATATTGTGCCTTTAAAGCTTGACCATGACCAGCAGGACAAGCAGTTTGGGAAATGGATGTTTGGATGGCATGTTTAATGCATGCATCTTTTACCTCTGTATATAATGCACACAAGCGAGGTGAGTTCATTGCACAAGATTAATATTCTGTGTCGATGTGATCATACTATTTGCACAGTTTATGAACTTGAAAAATCCATCAAAACTAAAACAGCAATTATCTCAGCAGTATGTCCTCACTCTCGATAAACGAACTGCCCTCTGCCATGAGCAGCGATCAGATACGGTATTTATAAAGTGGGCATGCATCCTAAACGAAAGACTCTGAATAGCACTGCAGTGTTCCTTTTACTGTTCCCATACTTACTGTTAAGTCATGCTGATTTCATTTTGGTTAAAAGTGGCCCTAACTGACAAGCAGGAAAGAATGGAGCACTTAAATGGGTTGCTTTACCGAGCTGTGTTTCTGTCGACTCAGTTCGCACTGTACCACAGAACCTTTACATCTCAAACACTGACACGCCACTTTTAAAGAGTGGGAATAAATTGATGCTAAATATGCAGCATATTGTGAAAACGATACGCCACAGTGTAGTGTGAAGATATTAGAACAAACGACTTCTGTTCTTGATATCCACAAATGAATTGCTAGTAACAATGATTATTTTTGATATCAAATAATTACATTTTTACTAGTGACGATGTTAATTTCTGATGTATGCTTCAACGAGCTTTAAATAGCTTTAAACGATTCCAGGGGATGAATAAGGGTCTTATCAAGCGAAATAATTGTTCATTTAAAAATAAAATAAAAAAAATAACAAAGTTTAAGTTTTATAAGCTCAAATACTCGCCTTGCTCTGGGGAAATTAAGTTGCATTCACTCTCAGAAAAAAGGTACAAAAGCTGTCACTGGGGCTGTACCTTTTCAAAAGGTAAACTTTTGTCCATTTTAGGTGCTAATATGTAAATTTCAGGTGCTAATATGTACAATTAGGTGCTAATAAAGACATTTTAGGTACTCTATATGTACATTTTAGGTGTTAATATGGACATTTTAGGTGCTAATATGTAAATTTCAGGTGCTAATATGTACATTAATTAGGTGCTAATAAAGTACATTTCAGGTACTCATATGTACATTTTAGGTGTTAATATGGACATTTTAGGTGCTAATAAGTACATTTTAGGATGTTATGTACATTTTCAAGTGTTAATATGTACATTTCAGGAGCTAGTATGTCCATTTAGGTCCTGAATATGTACTTCTTAGGTGCTAATATGTACATTTTAGGTGCTAATATGTACCACTAAGGTACCAATATGCAGGCTTTGGGTACAAAAGTGTACCTTTTGAAAAGGTACAGCCCCAGTGATGGCTTTTGTACCTTTTTTTTCTGAGTGCTTGGTTCAAATGTCTGTGTGGGTCACTGTATGCATTGTGCGATTTAATTCCAATAGAATTGCAAAGAAATGTGAAAATACAGGAAAAACTTACAATTTCTTGATCTAAATTGACCAAAACACAAATGTGAAATGCTTATACATAGACGACGTTAATAGTGTTTGTTGCCAGACCTTGACAACAAGCTTTGGTTTCGATTAATCAAATTATCATCACACCTATTTTTAACTCTAATGTAAATGTGGTTTTCTGAAAAGCATCCGAGCACGACTAATAGGCAGGATACGAGAAAGTTGCCTTCGAGACACATTGGTGAACACCCTCTAATGACCATTATTTATTTCAGCTGTCTTCCCCTTCAGAGATACTAATCTTACTCTCATCCATTCAACATGGGGATGCCATTAGGAAAGAGAGAGGGTAATTACTATGTCTTGTTAATTGTGAATATAACGGCAATTAATAATGTGCCTGATACGAGTAGGGACAAAAGCAGCTTTATTTAAAAGGGATGGTTGACACAAAACTGTGTAATTGTGCAGGTTCTTTTTAATTACCTGCTTAAAGACTGTAATGAAATGTTTTTGCTAACACAGATATGATATGGCAAATGAATATCTCCATTGTGCAAAGAAGTAAATATAGGAGTTGCTTAAAATGTGTAAATCAGCGTTCACGAGAGCAAAGTGCAGTTTTATACATAAAACAGAAGAACATATCTGCAATAAAAATGACAAGAATTGCACATGAAAAGATTTCCATAATATAAGTAGCAAAGGTTAATGAAACATGGACTGAATTGTCATAATCACCACTCGTATATTACCGTCTTATTATTGATTTCACGCAGTGAATCCACTCTGCTGTGGTCAGATGTTAATGTTGACCACTCCAATCAAAATTAATCTATCTGTCTCTGTCTCGGTTTACTCGCAATTGGTTAGTGATTCCGGCCTACAGTGTGAACCCTTTTTAAACTCTCTCTCAAAACCCCCCGAAAGTTTAATGATCTGTTTACTCACATCTAGGAGACCGCAAACGAATCACTGCCTTTCTCATTTGCATATGACATTAATAAAACTAATGATGTAAAAATACTCATAATTAATTGTCTTATATCTTTCCATTTCAAGCTCGCTTATGCAGCAAAAAGAATATTTATGCCATAGTGCAATCAAAAAGTCTGATGATTTTTAAACACCTTTAAACCACTTTTGGAGTTATAAAAAATAAAAATGGGAAACAAAACAAAAAAATCAGATTCTGCACAATTTTTAGGTCTCAATCAAAAAAAGCAACAAAAAAGCAAAAAAATAAAAATAAATAAAAAATAAATATATATATATATACGTATATATATATATATATATATATATATATATATATATATATATATATGTATGTTCACTGTACACACACACATATATGTATATATATATGTGTGTGTGTGTGTGTGTGTGTGTGTGTGTGTGTTACAGTGAATGCATAGATCTTATTATAAGCAGTGTTCAGACTGATGGATGAGTCCAAATGAATGATGTTAGAAAAGGCTGATGTGTTTATGGACTCGGAATCTGCCCGCTGCAGCTGTCGAGATTTTACCTCATAACTCCATGCAAAGAATGTTATTGTGATCATTTCCATGAGTATGCTAAACTGCCTGACAACAGAGAAAAACTGCAGGAAACCTGCTGTTAAAATCAGGAATAGCACTTTAAATGGGCATCCATGTAATAACCATCACTTTTCAGCGCTTGGCGCTCTTCCGAGGATATTGACCCGCAGGCATTAGCTGAAAATGGAGCTGATCTATTAGCCTGATGCGCTTCTCACAAGAGTCAAGCACCAGAGGACAGAACACTGCCACCGTTTAAGTTGATAAATGAAGGATGTTTCTTCCATGCATGGAAGGATATATTTGAGTGAAATATTTTTGATTCACCTGTCTCAGGTAAGGCAGTAAGGCTGAGCATATACAGTATCCTCAAATCCCATATATATATATATATATATATTCCACATATATAGATAAGGTCATGTATATGCTAATGTGATCCTAAAAGTTGATAAAACTCATATTTAGTATATCTATTCATTTGCATTTTAACCAAAGTGACTGTCACATTTTTGCAATAAAATACTCCCCTTATTGTCCTAATCTGATTTTGATGTTAAAAAAAAAAAAAACTTTAACTAACTTTTATAACCTTTTTCATTGTAAGAAATGAAATACAAGAAAGAATACAGCACTTGTCAATGTGATGGGTATTTACAAATACATTTACAACAGTTAAACAATTTATATTATGATAAATGAAAAAATATAGAAATGATAACTGACTTAGAAAACAAAGTCAAATGACAGTTTAATGAAATACTGTACTACAAAGAAAGTGAACAAAAAATTAAAAAGATATAAGAAGATTAAGCATGAATGAATGAATGAATGAATAAATGAAAGCGTTGATTGTTGAATAGAAGCACAAATTAAAGCGTGAATGAATGAATGAATGAATGAAAGCATGGATGAATGAATGAAAAGCATAAAATGAAAGCATGAAATGAATGAATGAATATGAATGTAATGAATGAATGAATGAATGAATGAATGCATAAATTAAAGCACAAATAAGAATGAATGAAAGCATAAATGTAAGCAAAAATGAATGAATGAAAGCATGAATGAAACAGCAGCATGAATGAATGAAATGAATGAATGAATGAATGAAAGCATGAATGAAAGACATGAATGAAAGCATGAAATGAAAGCATGGATGAATAGAATAGAAGCATAAATGAAAGCATGGATGAATAAATACAAAAGCATAAATGAAAGCATGGATGAATAAATGAAAGCATGAATGAAAGACATGGATGAATGAATGAAAACATGAATGAAAGCATGAATGAAAGAATGAATGAATGAATGGAAATGAACATGCATGAATGAATGAATGAATGAATGAATGAATGAATGAATGAATGAATGGAATGAATGAATGAAATGAATGAATTAAAGAATGGAATGAATGAATGAATGAATGAATGAATAAATGAAAATGCATGAATGAATGAATGAATGAATGAATGAATGAATGAATGAATGAATGAATGAATGAATGAATGGAATGAATAATAAATGAATGAATGAAAGCATGAATGAAATGAATGAATGAATGAATGAATGAATGAATAGAATGAATGAATGAATGAATGAATGAATGAATGAATGAATGAATGAATGAATGAATGAATGAATGAATGAATGAATGAAAGCATGAAATGAATGAATGGATGAATGAATGAATGAATGAATGAATGAATGTAAATGAATGACTGAATGAATGAATGAATGAATGAATGAATGAACTGAAT
>JAQIUQ010005598.1:132500-288990 GCA_030378365.1 Hybognathus amarus | reverse complement strand
CTATGTACTTAGGTTAGGTTACGTATTGTTAGGCAGTGCAATGTAAAACCTTGCTGTAAAAAACGGCCAAATTAACTGTAACGCAGCATTTTCAAGTTAGACAGTAATATACCATAGGACATTATTGGGTGATATTTTTGTTTGAGAAAACCAACAGAATTTACTGTCGCACTAAGATCTCACTAGAACTGTAACCAAATACACAGCACTATACTCTCATTCACTATCTCTACATTTGTACACTTAGTGCATGCCACTGACAGTGAATAAAAAGAAGTAAATGAATTCAGACGCTCCTCAATACACTAAAAACGGAGAACGAGAACAGAAAAAAGAGAAATACTACAACTGACTTCCAGCCACACTGAAACCAGTTTACAAACCAGTTTGACGTTACTTAATGGACTCATCTGGGAATGGACTGTTCCACTGAATTCTCTTGCTGTGTCTTAAATCTTTCATTTTTATGGAGTCTTGATAATTGTAATTATACACACACAGATATTAACGATACACGCGTAAGAATCTCAACAATGGTAACAATATAATGTCGGACAAGATGCCAACAGAGTAAAGAATTTGTGCAGCTGAATGGTATTTTTTATGGCACCATTGCTGAGATTAATGTGCTGATTTTTTATATATGTGTGCGTCTAAATTCAGCATTCAATTTTTTGTGTGTGTGTGTGCAAGAAATTATGTTTAAAAACAATCTCCTACTCTAGTGATGTCAAATTTAAGTATGTTAATAATTTTAACAATTTGTAGTCGAGCTCGATTTTAATATTTCGACCACTTCTATTGTCGATTGCTATAGGATAAAAAAGTTTCTCAACCAAGTAGGCCTATCACGAAAAGTGTTTATAAAACAAATTGAGGTTGTGTAGGTACTCAAGTTTTCATTTGTTGCTTTCATTTATTAGCCACTAGAGAGCATCCTCAGTATTCGATTTTTTGTTTTCGAGTCAACATGTATCCCCACAACAACATGGCTGTATCCAACTTAATGAATGACAATTTATGAATAATGGGCCACCTGAATCTTTCTTTACATTTATCTTTGGTCCACCAGTTGTAAATATTTAGATAAAATATAGATCTATAAATCTATTTAGATTCATTCACAGATTCATAAATGGACTTCATTTGGTTGCTGTTTTATGTGTTGTGCCTTATTTTTCCTGTATCGACTGTTGGCTTCATCTCTGTGTTGTATTGCACTATTGAGATTCTTCT
Organism: Hybognathus amarus; assembly: GCA_030378365.1. Taxonomy (NCBI): domain Eukaryota; kingdom Metazoa; phylum Chordata; class Actinopteri; order Cypriniformes; family Leuciscidae; genus Hybognathus; species Hybognathus amarus. Next base: position 287,754 of record JAQIUQ010005598.1, on the reverse strand, counting down.
TTACTAAGGTTGTGTTTGTCTTAACTAATTTTGGAAAAATACGTTTTATTAAAAATCTTTATATTAACTTTTTATGAGTGAATGACATCTGTGGCCTCCCAGTGGCTTACATTTTAGTGTTAAGTGATTTATTTACACCAAAACAAAAGATAACATGTATGCCTTCTCCTCGTTTCACGTACATTTCAAGACTGGTTACAGCAAACTCATTTTCCGTCAGTTGTGCTTGCCAGTATTTTGTCGATAAAAATATGGCGACAACCTTTTATGTTTTACAAGACTTAAATTTATGGGCAAAAAACAAGAAATTTACTATAAAGAAATGTTAGCTTGGTTAAATTGACAGAAGAATTTTTTTTTTATTTTACTTTTTACAGGACAGTCCTTATATTTCATTAACCACTAAACATTATCATCCAATTTCATTAAAGTATTAAAATCTGTTTTATACCTTTGTAATATACTGGTAAACACTATAATAATACATGACATTAAAAAATATAGACATTACATTTCTGAAGATCTCAGTAGAGGAGAAATAAACAACTCTACAAACAGCACCAGCTTTCACTTATTTCTAACCATTTGATAAAGACTGACTTTAGTTATGTAGGACATCTACAGAAGTTCTTATTGAGAATTAACAGAGGTTTAGATGTTTATTATTTGTTGTTTCATTTTGATTACCATGATGGTGATCAGGGACTGCTTTAGTTGGACTGTAATTGTGTTTTATATAAGACATGTTGGTTATGGCAAGAAAGAAAAGAGGCAGATGCTGTTGGATATGTTTTGATGAAGACTTAATCAACATTGTAGAAGCCTGATTCACTGAACCCATATATAGTCTTATCTTTGATTAAATGGGTCATTTATTTACATTGTTGATTGTAGTAGCCCTGTGATTCTACAGTATTTAATCAACAGTGTTGATATATATATATATATATATATATATATATATATATATATATATATAAACAAGGGTTGTGCAAAAATGGCAACAATTTGTAAGATGTTTTGCTTGATAACATTACAAGATCCTGAGTTCATTATGAATTTTACAATAAGAAAAGAGTTTAACCATATTCAGCATCATCCATATCATACTACTCTACATATCTATATCTATGCATGAAGAAGGAAGAGAACCCCACGTCATGGTATTATTTTTTTCTCTGAATTAGGAAGTCCAGTAATGTCCAAAAGATGCTGTCTGTAAATTTTGTATTTTCATTTGGTCGTTCAGATTTTCTCCGCTTCAGATCCAGCTACATGCGTCTGTACACATGGATGAGGTTTTTACAGCCTGGACAGCGATGCCTTACGTCCTTGCAGCTTTTCACACAGAAAGGAATCAAACAAAATGGCCAGATCCTGGACAGAAAAAAAAATAAGTGTCTTAAAAAATAAACTTTTAGTTTTCTTCAGCAAAATCTTCTATCGTTGAGTGGGTCATCAGCTGACTTCAATCAGCAACTAAATTCAAAGGGTAAACACTTTTGCGAGATCAGTTATTTTCAGGATCCAGTGCGTTGTAACACTCTAAAAATGCTGGATTGTTTAACCCAACTTTGGGTCAATGTGGACAGACCGACACGTTGGGTTAAAGATGTAATAATAAATTTAACCCAATGGCTGGGTTTGTAAATATTTGACCCAACGTTGGGTTACAACAGACTCATCATTTTCAAACATTTCAGTTATTTGTGATAAATAATTGTCAATATTTCAAACTGGATGACAATGAACACATTGTTTTATGTGACAAACGCAAGGAAAACGAAAGAAACTGACGTTCTGTCATATCCACCACCCAACCACTGAAGTGACGCCCTTCCGCGTACAGGTGAGGTAAGAAAGCTGTTGCTATAGTTTTACATTTTTACCATAATGTTGTTTAAAGACAATGTAGACATAACACAATACAATTTTTGTGAGTAACACTGTAAAATCCAACAGTTGTTCTAACTCACACTTTTAAGTAAATTTAATTCCCATCCCTGTTTATTCCTACTAACACGAATCCGCAAACAACTAAAAATGCTGTTTTATGTATGCCAGACAAGTTGATCGGCAATGTCACTTTGTAAAGAAAAGACTTAAGTGGCCATGCACTTTGCATTTAAAGGTGCAGTGCCTAAAGAGCTAAACACGTAGACATGCATGACGTAATTCGGTTTTCACAATTGCGTTTGAAGTTTACACGGACATGAAAACGGTATCGCTTTCGAAACCTGTTTTCAAAAACATGCACTTAGAAACCTATTTTACATTTGGAGGTCTCAGGCCACCAAAACGCTGTTGTCGTGTATCCATCCATCCATCCATCCATCCATCCATCCATCCATCCTTCCATCCATTCCATCCATCCATTCCATCCATCCATCCATCCATCCATCCATCCATCCATCCATCCACTGCGAACGTAAATACACAAAATTTGTCAGATATTATTTATTTTTTTTTCTTTTATGTTTTGCATCTTGTGTTTGACTACTGAAATTTCCCCAAAGTGTTTACTTTCTTTGCATTGTAATTTCAGTAAATGTCTTTCCTGGCCATTTCAATTCAAATGCAGGTTCAGTGTTTCAGATAGTTCCCTTAAAGAACAAGCACTCCACCCACTTCACCCACACTCAGGATGTGTCCTCTGTGCTTTAATCGGCAGATCCATTCTGACTCGGATGAAGGGGACGGCTCTATTAAGTACACCCATCTCTGGGAGAGGGGAGCGGGCACTATATTCATCATCAACGAGGTCACCGGTGACATTCACGCCACGGAGAGATTAGACCGTGAGGAGAAGACCTTCTACACCCTGCGAGCTGAGCACGAGAGCCGTCTGACTGACGGGCCGCTTGAACCCGAGTCAGGAGTTCGTCATCAAAGTCCAGGACATCAACGACAGAGACCCAAGTTCCTGGAAGGTCCCTACGTCGGAAGTGTGGCAGAACTTCTCTCCTATTGGTAAGGAACGCTTTACACTGGGTTTATATGTGGAACTGTTGCTTTTTAAATACTGATATTTGAGACCTCAGAAACCACTGTAATATGATAAGTTATTTAGTTATTTTAGAACTTCAGTAACTCAGACTATATGAAAATTTTATATTTAATGTTTATTTTATTTCAAGCAATGTCTTTTTATGGTTTCAATTGATGGTTCAGGTCGCAATTCATAATGCGGTTTAAGTATGTATTGCATCCTCAGCAGTTGTCACACGAGGCCCAATAAAGACACGTTTACTCTCTCAATTACTCAATTTCTCGATTACTATCACAGCAGAGCAGCACTTTCAACAGATTCTCACTGAGCATTTTAAAGTTGACATAGCGTGTCCAAAAAACATGGTTTAATGTTGTTTTTAAATAGTCAATTATTGCTTTTGCAATGTGGGCATGAATTGCCTAATGTACCAAAAAGTACCATGGTAGAACCATGAGTCTTTGTAAATATACACTCACCTAAAGGATTATTAGGTACACCTGTTCAATTCCTCATTAATGCAATTATCTCATCAACCAATCACATGGCAGTTGCTTCAATGCATTTAGGGGTGTGGTCCTGGTGAAGACAATCTCCTGAACTCCAAACTGAATGTCAGAATGGGAAAGAAAGAGTGATTCAAGCAATTTCAAGCGTGGACATGGTTGTTGGTGTCTGAGTATTCTACAATCTGCTCAGTTACTGGGATTTTCACGCACAACCATTTCTAGGGTTTACAAAGAATGGTGTGAAAAGGGAAAAACATCCAGTATGCGGCAGTCCTGTGGGCAACAATGCCTTGTTGATGCTAGAGGTCAGAGGTGAACGGGCCGACTGATTCAAGCTGATAGAAGAGCAACTTTGACTGAAATAACCACTCGTTACAACAGAGGTATGCCAGCAAAGCATTTGTGAAGCCACAACACGCACAACCTTGAGGCGGATGGGCTACACCAGCAGAAAGACCCCACCGGGTACCACTCATCTCCACTACAAATAGGAAAAAGAGGCGACAATTTGCAAGAGCTTCACCAAAAATTGGACAGTTGAAGAGCTGTACAAGGAAAAATGTTGCCTGGTCTGATGAGTCTCGATTTCTGTTGAGAACGTTCAGATGGTCAGAGTCAGAATTTGGCTGTAAACAGAATGAGAACATGGATCCATCATGCCTTGTTACCACTGTGCAGGCTGGTGGTGGTGGTGTAATGGTGTGTTTTCTTGGCACACTTTAGGCCCCTTAGTGCCAATTGGGCATCGTCGTTAAAATGCCACGGCCTACCTGAGCATTGTTTCTGACCATGTCCATCCCTTTATGGCCACCATGTCCCCATCCTCTGATGTCTACTTCCAGCAGGATAATGCACCATGTCACAAAGCTCGGAATCATTTCAAATTGGTTTCTTGAACATGACAATGAGTTCACTGTACTAAAATGGCCCCACAGTCACCAGATCTCAACCCAATAGAGCATCTTTGGGATGTGATGGAACGGGAGCTTCGTGGCCTGGATGTGCATCCCACAAATCTCCATCAACTACAAGATACTATCCTATAAATATTGGCCAACATTTTCTAAATAATGCTTTCAGCACCTTGTTGAATAAATGCCGATGTAAAATTAAGGCAGTTCTGAAGGTGAAAGGGGGTCAAACGCAGTATTAGTATGGTGTTCCTTAATAATCCTTTAGGTGAGTGTATAAATGTACTTGCACATGTCAAAGTACACACAGTATTGCAATTAGATACTTACTGTGCCTGAACTGGTGCAGTGTTTTGTGTCAGCTGCGCCTCAAAGCTCTTGTGTGTGTGTTTGCGGATATAAAAGATTTTAAATGCAGGTTACAATAATGTAATCACTGCAGCGCTGCACGGCTGTGAACTTCCTGATTGGAAATTAATTCCTGCTTCCTCAGCACATCGGTGGCAGAGAGAGAGAGATATGAGAGAGAGAGGTAGATATGAGAGAGTCCTTCATTCCCTGTGGGATTACTCCACCTTTCAGTCAAATTATACATTAAGGAAGTGTGGACTTCATGTTTTATACATTGAATAGGAGCAAGTGTAATGAAATAACGGCTCTGCTTAGTCGAAGCGTTTCCTGTTAGTTTGTGTGTGTGGTCCTACAGAACTGCTCTAATGGGCTTATTGTTAGAGCCTCAGGAAGAAGGTCAATGTTACTCAGCCTGAAAATAGTAATTCATAATAAGTTACAAAGAGTTTATATAAATATTAATTTATTGCACATACAAATATGCTAATATATTTGGAAGTTGTGTTAAATAATATAAAATAGATAATTATGGAGTTACCTTGGTTGTTAGCAAAATAGTGGTTTTTTTTATTATTTTAAAGGGATACTCCGCTTTTTTTGGAAATAGGCTCATTTTACAACTCCCCAGAGTTAGACAGTTTGGGTTTTACCATTTTCGAATCCATTCAGCTGATTTTTTTTTTATATATATATATTTAAAAAGGATATCAGTAACCAGTTTCTGGTCTCATTGACTTCCAGTCAGTAGGAGACCAGAAACTGTCAGGTTACTGATATTCTTCTAAATATCAGAAAAGCGGCTGAATGGATTTGAAACAGCGTAAAACTGAAAAACGGTAAAATGAGCCTATTTCAAAAAAAAATAAAAAAGTGGAGTATCCCTTTAAATAATTTATAAGTTATGAAATGCATACATTGTGAGTGTGTGTAAGAGAGTGTCTGTTCAAAAAACTGATCCAAAATACAGTGTTAAATCAAATTTCAAACATTTAACCAGACAAGTGTGTGCAAACTTTTAATTGGTTGTGTGTGTGTGTTCATTAGCAGCACTGGGATCTTGAGTGTTGTGTTGTGTGAATACGAAGCCTGGCTCATGGCTCATATTAAACTCCACTGGTCCCCTTGATCTGTCATGAAGAGCTTCTTGTTCCAGCCAGAAAGCTGTAAGCGCGCAGCTAACGCGTGGCTGAAGGTAATGGGGCTAATTGTCACGCAGCAGACAGAGATAATTTAACCACATGTAGTCGCTTTCCAGCAAACTCGCCCCGTAGATGTGTGAACAACTGATCTAATAAACTCCAGCGCCGTCTTACCACTCCGGCAAAGAGGAATTCAGCAATAATCATAAAAAAAGTAATCACGGACAAGCCCCGGGCATATTCATTTTCACTTACCGCCTTTGTCATTTTCTGCCTCTCTTTCTTCCTGTCTTTCTCTCTCCAGTGGCTCCGCTGATATGCATGGCCTTTAGCGTGCTGTTGAAGCCAAGTCGCATTTGTTTGCATATTATTCACACACTGTAGATGCTTCATGTTGGCTAACCCACTGATGAGCCGGTAGAGAGGGACAAAACACACACACACACACACTGCCTGCTAATCACATTAGTCTGGAATCACTATAGAGGATGTTGATCTTTTGTCTCTATTTGTTTGCATTTCTCCCCAAAAAATAATGGTTTATGAACTCTGCGTTCTGCTTATGTTTGCTTATAGGATGCTTTGTCTGCTTATAAAGATCTTATTGCTTATATAGCCGTTATATTTGGCTGTTTCTTGAGCCGCGAATCATCATATTAGAGTGATTTCTGAAGGATCATGTGACACTGAAGACTCCAGTAATGATGCTGGAAATTCAGCTTTGATCACAGGAATAAATTACAGTTTGCATTATATTCACATATAAAACACAAAACTAATAATATTATATTATATTATATTATATTATTATAAAACTAATATTTCTAATATATATAAAAATAATATTTCATAATATTACTGTTGTTTTCTGTCATTTATAATCAAATAGAATGCATCCGTGAACAGAAGAGACTAATTTCAAAAATCTTTTTTTTAAATGGCATATTTTTATTTATTTTCCCTCAATATTTTCTTTTTTTAAGAAGCTGAGACATCCTGAGCTTCTTAAAAATGAAATATTGAGGCAAAATAAAATACAAAAATGGAATCATTATTTAAAGTTTTTTTTTAAAGTGTTTTGAAAGATTCTGACTCTTGTTTGTTTTGAGTAAAGCTAACAGTGAATAATTAAACCAAATGCATCTCTTCCCTTTCTTGAGTTGTGAGAACCAAAGTCGACGGCTTTAAATGTTAAGCTTTAAGCAATGCTTTGCCCAGAGTTTCTAAACTCCTCGCATGCATGCAAAAATATATATGATGTTTGTACGTGTTGCACAACAGATGTCTTACTATCAGTTTTCGAGGGTATGTTTGAATGATTCACCAATATGGTTTCTGACAGTGTCAGATAATAGACACACAAAGCTGGCGGCACCATCATATTCAGAAGAGATTTGCATTTCCAGAAGGAAATAACGGCACTCACAAAGGCAGCAGAAGAACAGAGGCAAAGCTTTGGGTAACTTTACATTCTGCATCGAGATGCTGCTTTGTGAATTATCCCAGAACGACATGACTATCTTTACCTGTGATTGAAGGGACATGTGTGTGACATACGCTCTTATTGTACATTGACAGACCTTCTGGATCTACGGTTAAAATGCCTCCTTGTGACAGAAGTGCTGCGTGATGGATGGTGTGTGGTGGAAAGATGTGATTGATGCGCTGGACCACTGATGGAAAGGTTATGTAGGTGGGTTTGAACTACGGCATTTTGACGTCCGAGCTGATTTGATCTGCTTTGACTGACACTGCTCATCTTCTTGAGGAGTCCACGCCATCTAATGCACAAAAACACATCTAAAGTGCATTAGGAAGGGGAAAGTTCAAGTCAATATGTTTATATTGCATGATAATTTTTGATCCGATTACATGATTTTGCTATGCATCTAGGTGAGAGTATAGTTGATTTCAAAGTTTACAGATACGTTTGGTTCAAATCAAAGCCTGAGATTGTTTGGTTTAGAAATCTTAATGATGGATTCCTATGGAGAAAATGAATGGAAAGTACTAGAAAAAGCACACCAGATTCGCTGAAGATGATATGCCAGATATTAGGTACTTCAGCTGCAAGCGCTTTACACGCACATCGTCACATTCTGAGAAATGGGGCGTTCTGGTCTATTTTAAACAGATTGACTTTAAATATTCAAAATGAAAATGAATCTGCTTTTACTCAGTGTTAAATTGAATAAAATTGGATTAATATCTAATCCCCTTCCGCACGTGTTTAGTGTGCTTAGATTTTGAGATTTGCTGCGGGTTTTGCGCTCAATCCATCGGCAGTCTGGTGGCTTTTGATGCCAGAAACTTTTTTAGATGATCTCTGCTGAAAGGAAGAATTCATTTAGCATAGTGTTTCTCAACGGGGCGATCGGAAGCAAGATTTTTGAAAGGGGGGCATTCAGGTGTTAATTTGTAATAAAAATCCTGTGAGAAACACTGGTATTGCCATGCCAATGCAGCTTATACCTTGCTTTTTGGATTAATCACTGTGGAGTAACCCTGTTCTCACGTAAATGTGTCTCTATAGCACGCATTGTGTTTTATCGTGCAATTTATACACGAAAATGAGTTTTTACGTGCATATGATGTGCAGTTTTCGCGTGTTTTGATACGCAGTTCATTTGCGTGTAATACACAAGCACCTCACACCACAAATTCTACCCAAACGTATAATACACACGCACCCCCAGCCCCGGTCTCATCCCAAGGCGTCATATAGGTGACGCGTTTTTGAAATTGCGTCCACATCCAACGCACATGGCACCCTTTCAGCGTCGATATGAAACAGATATATATATATATATATGAAGATTCAGATGCAAAAGCCTCTAAATGCCATTTGAAATTTTCTTCTAAAATGACCATTTTTATCAAGCTTGTATATTTAAGTTCAGTAATTTCACTTTAAATGACAATTAATAGGTAATCTTCATTGCCATTTAAGTGAAATGACGCCCTCGTAGTTATCTAACCCTAATGGTGCGTTCACACTGGATGTGAATAGCGTGTCAGGCGCGAATGATTTCAATGTTAAGTCAATGCCTCCGGCACTGAAATAGGCGTCGAGCACGACGCGTTCAGACGCACAATACGCCTCATTCGTGCATAAGTTCGCGCAGAATGGTGCGAATTGAGCGTCTGGCGCGTTAAGCGCGTTACTCGCAAATTATTTAGTTAGTGCTATTTGTGCATTCACGCGTTTGACGCGAATTCGCGCCTGCCGCCCGAGTTGAAAAATCTGATCTTTGCTGTCAATTCTCGCCGCGTTAACCAATCAGGAGCCTGCTGCTTGCTCACGTGGTGAAGGATCTGGATGCTTCAATAAATTATTTCGTAATATGACTAAATGCCTGGTGTCAACATGCACAACAAAGCAAATATTTGATCACTTAAAACTTTATTTCAATATACGAAGCATGTTCATTTCATATTGAATGTTATTTATTCCATATCTAGATTATATGAAATATTATTATGATGTAAACAAACAACATTCATGTGCATAAGTTCGTGTCTGGACGTGAGAAGTAAAAAAATCACAGGACAGGTTACATAACTTTTGGAGGCTGGCTATATTTATCTTCAAAACAAATGTCAGATTAGGTGGATGAGGGCAAGGATGATCCGCAAAATGGCCGCCAGCGAGTTCGAATTCTGACGCGCTAAATTTTGCTTCAAACTTTTTCGCTTCAGAAAGTTTCGCACCGTCAGTTAGCTTCTTGATGCGCGAATCAACACAAAGCAGTCAAGCGTTCAAACTAGACCGCGGTAGAGTTAATGCACTATTAGAAGCATGTTATATTGACGCGAAAGGATTAATGTGTGTCGGATTTAGACGCAATAATGACGCCCTGGGAGTGAGAGTGCGCTGGCACCCCACACCACTACTAAACCTAGCCTAACCAACCCATGCAGTATTCTATGCACATAAAAACTCATTTTTGCATATAAATTGCACGATGAAACACACTGCATGCTATAGAGATGCATTTAGTGTGATCAAGTTGGAGTATAGTTCAATTGTATTAATAGAAGACAATTTTGTACTTATTTCATCTGTTGACTCTCACTCGTTCTTACTCACTCATTACATGGCATTAGTTAGGGTTCAAGGACCTGGATATTGGATAGGGGGCACTGGCCCAAAAAGGTTGAGAACCACTGACAGGAGCGAATACCTTAAAAAATATTTAGTTCATTATTTTACACTTTTTTGTAGTCTTTTTAAAACTATTGTACCATGCATTTACGCTTACTGAATAAAAGTCTGTCACGCAATAGTGATGCAAAGTTGTCCTGGATAGGGACTTTTTAAGTACGACTTTGTCAAAGTGAAATGAAATATATCCCATGTAAATCCTTGCGGGACTTCCTCAAGGATCACGGTTGCAGGCCATTGACTTTTACAACACCACATTACCCACCTCTTTTCTATATTTTCAGCCGTTAGTCAAATCTGCGCCTGTGTTCTTTATTTTAGGTGGCCGAATGAAAAGTGAATCAAGTCTTGAGAGGAATATCTTTTCATGTGAAAACACTTTGGCTTTTATGGGAGCACTAAACGATTGATAATGCAGAGTGATTTGGGGGTGTTGTGTGCGAAGGACTCTGACAGGGTTAAATAGAGGAGAAAGTGAGCGCGCCGGGCCGACTGCTTTAGCGCACCAGCACAAATCTCCTTTACGACTGCAGCTCTTAAATAGCTGTCAGTCTCTGGTCTTGCATGAGCTAACCTCTTCTGGCCATCTGCTCGGTCGTCTTCACCCTGGTGCACGCGCTGGCAGACTCGAAACACACTTCCTTGACACCATTAAGTGGGTCATTGCTGTTATGCAGTGTCTCTTGAACTCTTTAGCTTTTATGAATATGCGTGTGTGTTCATTTAAGGGAGTTTTACTATAAAACGCTCCGGTCATGCTCGGAAACTTCAACTTTACTAATTATGACTTTACTTAATTATTCGACACGATGGCAAGAGCTTAAGATTCAGATCGTTGCTCAGTGAGGGATTGACTGTTAGATTAAAGATGTCAAATTAACTTTCAGATTTTATTAATGAAGTATTGTACCGATTTCTGTTATTTATCTAACAGGATGGAATGTTTTAGAGAGATACAAACCAACTAATCCATCAAATGCGTATCTGATGTTTCTGCAGATATTGTCACTTATTGGGGGATGATGTTAGCAATAAACTAGGATTTTACAAGTAATGTTTGAAACATTTTGATAAAAGACTGAAAAAAATATTAATGTGAAGTCACTGTAATGCACCTCAAATAGTTCCTTTATTGAAATACAGTCATTTGAAAAAGACATATTTTTGTTTTATTTTTTATTTTTATTAAAACCAACAAACTACAATAATGCATAATAATTGCTATTGCCAATTGGGTGATTAATGTGCTTTGACTGAAAATGCACCGTTACAAAGAAAGTTAAGTCTATTATGTTTTTTTTTTCCCTGTCATTTGAATTTTGGAACACGAATATTACCCTGATTTTACTGACAAAATATGTGTCAGGTTTTCAATGCAAAAGTTGATGACTAAATTACAATTACAACTAGAAGAAAATGTGAAGAGGTGCTTGCAGTGGCAAAACTCACCACCCGGTTGCTAGGGTGTTCTGGGCGGTTGCTACTGTGTTCTGGGTGGTTGCCAGGCGGTTGTTTAGGGTATTCTGGGTGGTTGCTATGGTGTTGCTATGCGGTTGCTAAGGTATTTTGGGTGGTTGCTAAGGTGTTCTGGGTGGTTGCTAGGGTGTTGCTAGGCGGTTGCTAGGGTGTACCTCAGATCTTAAAAAAACAACTTATTGTCTAAAATGCTGGGTTGTTTTAACCCAACTTTGGGTCAAATATAATTACAGTATAACCCAACTTTGGGTCAAATATGGACAAACCCAGCCATTGGGTTAAATTTTTTAAATTACATTTAATTTAATTACAAGTTGGGTTAAAACAACCCAGCATTTTTTAAAGTATATATATATATATATATATATATGCAATATGACTGAATTACATGATATATTTATGAATATGTAAGCGCATTCCATAGCAGGGATGACTCAAGTACATCTTACTGTCAGCGAAAGGATGAGGAGGCAGTCGCTTCCCACACAGTCTTCCATAAGGCCAAGCACATTCAATTTAATTTGACTTTAGAGGTTCACGTCCTCTATCATATCTTTGCGAATGCATTTTTCATTGGCTATTTACTCTGCTTTGGTATGACAGAGCACCTCATGCTTCCCTTAGTTCTCCTATGAACAGCTCTTCACCTCAAACCTTCTGCATTGTAGACTTTCAGTCAGAAGACACCCGATTAAAGATCACCCAGTGGGTTAATCTCACTCCCACCCTGAGATCGAGTCTCTTGACCAGAGGTGTCCATGTGGGAATCATGTGGAGAGCTTCCACATCAGCTTATTGTTTGTTCTATATTTCATGATTGTGCCAATCTTGGCTTGTATGTGTGGAGACGCTACCTGAGGAAAACAATCCGTGCCCGGCCTGCCCTACACAAGCCCTGTTTAATCCACAGACACACATCTCGTGTTGCTCTGCAAATATGAGCAAGAGGTGGAGGATGCTGTGGGTGAAGGGCACTTCTGCTGAACTCTAGAGCTCAACGTTGTGATTACTTCCTGAGGGCTGAGCGCTTTCCTTCTCCAGCAGAAACACTCGCTGGTCGAGGAGTGAATCACGCTGGGTCAGATTTCACGTAAAGTCACCGCAATGCACGGATTCTCATGGCTTATTACTTTATTTGTGTTACACAGCCTTTTTCAGGATTAGGGTGTCACAAAAAAAAAAAAAAAAACATCATGCGAAGACTTTTTTTAATTAAAACCAGCATAATAATTGAATCAGCTACAGACAATTGACTCATTAATGTGCTTAATTTGTCATGAAAAAAAAAATTCACAAAAGCAAAAAAGCTTGTTTTTAATACCAATACATGTAGTTTTGTTCTGCTTTTAGTTTAATATAGTTTTACATTTGTATTTATGTTTTGAGGCAAGATAAGACCCTAACAATTCTCAACACGCTTTTACTCAATGTTTCATATTTTCATTTTACGGTGCAAATTAAAGGGTAATTAAAAACATTTTTGCAGATGATGAGCTGTAAATATTCATGACTGTGTAACTGTTTAATTTTAGCATATAAAGACTTTATTTTAGAGACATGCATATTAGCAGTAAATTTTGTTCATTCACTAAATAATAGCATTTCTTTATGAATACAGCTGTATTTCAGATATAGATGTATTAATAAAGAAATTCTAAATGCTATCTATTCTATCTATCTATCTATCTATCTATATTTATATTATCTATCTATCTATCTATCTATCTATCTATCTATCTATCTATCTATCTATCTATATCTATCTATCTATCTATCTATCTATCTATCTATCTATCTTATCTATTGTGTCTATATTGTCTATCATCTGTCTATCATATATCTGTCTATCTATTCTGTCTAATCATCTATCTATCATTATATATTATCTATCATATTTATATATATATATATATATATATATATATATATATATATGTATATATACAATACCTGAGAAAAAAGACTTTAGAGTTTCAGATTTTCTTTTTCAAACTGTTGCTCAGTTTTACCAAGATACCAAAGTCTGAACATGAACTCAAAATATTTTTCATCATATGTATTTTAGGCCAAATGATCTCTTGTGCAGTTATTTTTCTTCTGAGCAAAGAAAGAGCAACTATTGAACAAAATAATCTTTCCTCTTGCTACTGCATCTGTTACCAATAGCGAAGAATAATCTGTTGCTAACACTCTGCATGTATTTTTAGCTTTTTTTCTACATATTACATTCGTATGACGTAACTATTTTAGAATAGTTTCTCTAGTGTTTGCTTTGCTGTCATTTTGAGAGCTATTTAGAAGAACAGATAAAAAATAAATAAATAAATGAATAAGTAAATAATAAATAAAGGTTGCACATATTGAATTCCCAGCCCTCTCTTGCAGGGTTTGCGTGTGTGTGTGTGTGTCCACAAAGATGGCAATATCTAAAATCCTGAAATGTTTAGGTTCCCTATGCGGAAAACAGCTTATTAATCACACAGAGTGATGTTTTTTGAGAATGTAAACATGCAGAAGTTTACGTGTGATGGGTAGGAGAATATACAGTTTGTACAGTAAAACTATTAAGCTATTGCAACTATTATGTCTTTTAAAAGTTTCCATAAAACATGAAAACATATCGGCCCGTATTTTAATCAATTCTGAAGCGCACAAGTATCAAGTGCGCAAACGCAAGTATCTTTGTGGCGGGTCTTGGTGCTATTGCTATTTATCCGCGGACAAGTGACTCTGCGCCTCACCAAGTTTAAAAGGGTTGGTCTGGAGAGTTTCATTATTCATAGTTTGGGCTTGGAAATGAATAAATGATATAAGCTGCCATCCAACATACCCTTTAAGAGCAGGTGCCCATGTTGCATGGCAGATTGTTAACATTCATGGTGAATTTACCAGCACGTGGAGACCGATGTTCTGTCAGGGCAGTGAAAACGGAGAAGTGATGATTGTATGGGCATGAAAATTTTTTTTCCTGGTTCTTAACGGACATAGCTAATTTGTCAGATGGCCTTATATACATACAGGTCTGATATATCATTAGCACAATTAGCCCAAAAATTTTGGAATAAATGTGCAAGCTACTGTAGATTTAGGCCTACATTTTTTACATCTCATTTACGAAACACCACAATGCATTTACCTCTCTGTTAACTACATTTGTCCTTGTTATAATGAGATATTTGCAAAAATAAAAACTTCTGCATTATGTTGATGAGAGAATCAAATTGTGTGCCGTTGTGCACCGTGTACATTATGGCCCAACATTACGCCTGAATAGCATTATGAACAATTGCGCATCGCGCCACTGCACTTTAAACCAGGTTTTTGTTTTGTTTTTTTGTCAGTGGTGGAATTGTTTTGGAACTGGCAAATAGCACTTAGTAATGATTCAATTTAAAAATGCTGGGCAATTTTAACTTTATTGCTAGTCAAATATGGACAAACTCAAACATTGGGTTAAAATTTAATAAAAAAATGCAATCCGAATGACTCAGTTCTGTCCATATTTACCCATTTTTTCTCCTAGTTTGATCTACGTCGTTGAGTGTACAAAGTCATTTGCGCCGTGGTGCAGCATGGGCTCAACATGTGTGTGTGTGTGTGTGTGTGTGTCGCAACCCATGTGTGGGTTCATAACTCTGAAGGCTGATCAGGGCTTGAACATGCCACTTTTCCCTTTACTTCTCGAGCAATATTTGCACTTGTTAGAACACACAGAGTGCACAAACACACTACTATTACACTTCAGAGTAGCGTTTCACTTTACTCGCTTGAAACCTTTAATGTTTTGGAAGTCAAGCACGACCACACTTACCAAAGAGTAGTACCATGGTATTCGGATGGTAATATTATACTTTATGCATACAAGTATAACTGTTTTGGTTCCAACCATTCAGAAGAGTTTAAAAATGAGACTTTTTCCACTATAAAAACCTTTTATGCATTCAAAGTTTCCATGGATGTTAAATAGCTCTGTGGTGAAAATTGTGGTTTTTTCTTTCTGATGCATGTTTATATGTTTATGTGTGTTTTGAATATGCTTTAATGATAGCCATGCACAGATTTATAAGTCAACACCATTGCTGAAGTATTTTCTCCTTAAAACTGGCAGTCAAACCAGGGCCTTTGAACCCACCCTGTTCCCTTCCGTCATAACGTGTAACCAATCTGGTTTGGTTGTTAGCGGGCTTTGCTATCATTATTTTCGAAGGATGCTGATTTTCAGAAGGCAGTTGTTCACTCTGAGACGCGCGACGGAAATGTGGTTTATCTAACATTAGCAACACGATTACTGGCTGTTTGATATAGTCAAGCCAAAGTGTCGACTTTCATTCAAATTATAGCCTATAAAGCTTGCGAAATACAGCTATTACAATCACTGCAAGTTCTCACAAAGTTATTATAATCAATAATCCACACTGCACAAAGAATCTTCTTATTCTACATCAAATAAGATAGTACAGTCTAAAATTAAACACGTCTGATTGGTCACTGCATTACAAGAGATCAGCTGTGATTGGCTACATTGCTCACTGCTGCAAAAACATGTGGTAATATAGAAACATTGATGTTCTCCTGAGCGCAAACACAAATATGCACAGGAGTGTCCATTTCGTCGGATATGATATTACTCACAGATATCAACTTTGCTGCCTGTATAATTCGCTCTTTCTTCTCCTTCTGAATCAGTTTCTGGTTCAAACATATGTCTGTATAAAACCACAGTCCGAGTGGATCAGGTAATTTAAGCTTCCGTGAGTGAGCTGGAGGCGGATACTAATTTGCATATTCATATATCCATCTATTATTCTGAAAGAACCCAATAGTGTAGTAGAGTTACATTCAGGCTATTTTAAAGAATGAAGAAATTGTTTCACAGAAAAAAAATCAATTTCACTACACTGCAGAGGGACTTACTAAAGGTAAAGAGCCTTTTTTAGAGTTCATGTTAAAAATCTAATCATGCACACTTTTGTTAAATGCATCAAGGTTGACTGCTTTTTTCCTCGGCTGATGGTGGTAAATAGTTTCCAGTAATATAATTGTATATGTTTGAAACTTCTCAAGTGTGTTTTCCTTTTATGCGTTCCCAGGAGCCGCCGCAGGACGCATAAACCAAGTATCTAATGACCTCTTAGCGAATCCGAGGCTGTGCATTAATAAGAGACGTCGCTAGAGACTTGCTCATCCTGTTTGAGTGTAAACACAATGAAATAGCATTTGCATTTATAGTAGTTTTTCACTGAGTGGCATTACTGAGACTCAGGGATGGCCGTCGGACAGCTTCATGCTGATTATTACCTGTGGAAAATTAAATATAAGTAAGTAATCCCATGAAAGGAAATGGCTTCTGCATCTCAACTGCCAGTTAACAAGAGAAATGCTATCTTACAGTCAGGTTTTTAATGCAATGCAAACAGTTTTCAAAGTTATCCTAGAGCAGCGTATATACCACCAAATCTCTCTCCGCAGCCCCATTAGGCAAAATAGAGTGATATAAACAAAACTGAACTGTGACACAGAATATGGGAAACAAATAAGAATGCCCTGCGAGTTTTATCCGAGCGTTTGATGTCTGCTTCTGTTCACGCCACTCAGGCCACGAAACGGAGAAGTTAGAGAAGCGAGAAGCTATCAGACTGATACCGAATCTGGTGTTTGGCTTCGGTGAAAGTGATAAAACATTGTCCTTTTCTGTAAGCCCTCATGGGAGGCGGCTTTTGGTGACTGAAGACAAACAAGGTTTTGACAATTCCCTGTCAATTAACCTAATTAGCATAGACCTACTATGTGCCCGTGACAGTACCGTGACAGGCCTCCGTGAGAGACTGCAACAAGATGACCTTTAGTGGGACACCTTCGAGCTGTCACCAATTACCTGCGAGAACCATCGGCCTGAACAAAGCACTTGTTCTTGAGCACCGGTCCCTCGCGACACCCAGCTTTCTCTTAAAGGGATAATTAGAATAAAACGTATATTCTGTCATCATTCACCTTGATGTTTCAGACCTGTGTGCTGAAAATGATGCTACGGTATATAAAGCGACCCGAGTTCAATCCGCCTTTTGCCGAACTCGCTTTACTCACTTTTCCCATCACATATCAGATCAGAGGGCGTTTATTTTCAGTAAAAATTTGAAAAAGTGGGAAAAAAAGTGTGTGTAGCCCTCAATCGGGTTATGGGGTCTATATCGACCACTATCCAACTTTCACTTAATAAAAAAGGTTCCCTTCATCTCAGTGGAATAAGATTTTGTGACTTTTCATATAATATCTATCTATACATACAAAAAAACTAGGCTTGATTCGGTTGTTCTGAAGGTATGTAAAATAATACGCTTCTGGTCTTCATGGTCAGATGACTTTGGCCCATAGGGGATTTCCTCATGTGTCAAAAAAAAAAAAACAAATACACACACACACACACACACACACACACACACAAAAATCTGAACATAAATCCAATATACATTAAAAAAAATATTTCATATGCAAGCTAATGGTGTAGTTGAGGAATTGTGTGGTATATGGATACAAAAGTACGTTATATCTCCATAAACACAGCATTAATGAATAGATGAGAAGTAAACAAAAAACAATGATATATTATTTGTATGATTAAAAATGTGTATTTTTTTGTACAATTACTCAATCAATTGTTGGGGTCATATAGACCCCGAAGCCCAGAAGTGTAAACAGGAAACAAAGACCATTTGAAGGTTAACAATAAAAAAGTGTTTATCGCTTGATGGGTTAGTGTAGGGAAGGCTTTATTGTCCCAATAAGGGGGCATCCATTTAATCATTTTAATAAATATAATAATTTACACTCTGTTATTATTGCATAACGTTTATTGTACAACAACACTGGGGTGCAAATAGAATCTTCCACTATTTACAAGTATAAGTCGCTTCTAACTACTATTTTACACTTATTGGAAAGAAAATACTGCACATGTACATAGTGTGGATATAATCTACACTCTAAAATTTGCTGGGTTGCTTTAACCCAACTTTGGGTCAAATATGGACATAACGAAGCCCTTGGGTAAATTTTTTTAATTATATTTTTAACCCAATGTTTGGGTTTCTCCATATTTGACCCAAAGTTGGGTTAAAACAACCCAGCATTTTTAGAGTGTACCGCTATGTTCACCTAGTGTAAATAGCAGATATCGCTAAGAAAATATGCCATTATTCAATATGTTATTTTCATAGCCCGTTGCCTTTATTTAATCAAGCACCAAAAACGGCTTGTTCTGAATATTGCGTGATCTACACGTCACACAGGCAAAATACATTTGCATATGCCCGCCTCCAGAACGAGACCTCAATCGAATAGGTGTACATCATCGCAGCTCTGGCGTTCAGTCACTGAACAGCATACACCAGATGTGAGTGTCACATCAAAATCCATTATAATGACTGACGCTGTCTACACTGGATGAGTGTTCAGTTTCTGACGTACTGGACAATTTTAAAATGTAAGTCCTTATTCAATGATGATGTGACATCTTATCTTCCGTGCAGATTTCAGATTTTTTCAGGTATCACATCCCTTCAGAAGACTTTTATGTCCTTTTGTAGCTTTGGACAGACATGGCCACTATAAGCTATTGTTGTATATAAAAGAGTTTTGTAGAGA
Source organism: Hybognathus amarus (assembly GCA_030378365.1). Lineage (NCBI taxonomy): Eukaryota > Metazoa > Chordata > Actinopteri > Cypriniformes > Leuciscidae > Hybognathus > Hybognathus amarus. Next base: position 268,573 of record JAQIUQ010005598.1, on the reverse strand, counting down.
TTCCTGCAAAATTCTCCTTTTGTGTTCCACCGGAAAAAGAAAGCATTAATACAGGTTTGCAGATGACATTGAGGCTGAACACTCCTCATTTAAAGCTCTGTGTGCCTTATCTTCTTCCCGTCTTCGTGTTTCCAAGCTTTTCGATGCCGAGAAGATTGCATTTCCCCCTCAGGAATAAGGTCCATTAAGCTTTATAGGCTGCAGGCTTCTGCTTTAAGTTAAAACGTGTGACTAAATGTAAATATGTGCTTTGTATCAGGAGCCAGGAGGCTGTTAAGATGCACACAGATTGGCTTCAGAAAATGCATTGAATAAATTTACTTAAAGAACAGCTAAATGCTCTGGAAAACATTTACAACTTGATGGAAATGATGTCTTTGAAAATGTAATTTTGCTTGATAAAACAAAAATCTAATGTAAAACAATTGATGTGTTGAATACAGGGACTGTCAGTGATGAAGGTTATGGCCTCGGACGCTGCATGACCCGACCTATGGAAGCAGTGCTCGGATAGTTTACAGATCGCCCTGGATCGGGGTAGAGATTCTTTACTGTTGACCACAAACCGGTAAGCACATCAATTTGTTCTCTACATAATCATTTCTAATCAATAGGAGCACATATAATCATTTTCGAAAGCCTTTTGCATGCTATCCACACATTGGATACTACTTTTAATTGGCCTCTTCACTTTCAGAAAACTCTAAAAAACGTTTCTGTTGTTGACTATTCGTTTTTTTATCGTGATTCGGCCATTGATTGTTAGGCATCAGACTCCAGTCATTCTAGAAATAGTTTTTTGGTGCTCTGTTTCTTTTTTACAGACTGCACTATAATTTAGTGTAGGTTATTTTTCTGCCAACACTTGAGCATCTGAGGTTTACCAAAATAGTTACTAGAAATTTAGCAAGTTTTCTGTTGAGTGAAATTGTGTTTTGTTTATTCCCTATGGAGAAAGTAAAGAGAAAAAATATACTTCTGTTTCCGAAGTTTTGGGGTCTCTTATGCTTACAAAGCACTAAAATATGTTAGCTATATGAATCTGATTTCTTGATTTCTTTTGAGACGTTCAGATGGTAGAGTCAGAATTTGGCGTAAACAGAATGAGAACATGGATCCATCATGCCTTGTTACCACTGTGCATGCTGGTGGTGGTGGTGTAATGGTGTGGGGGATGTTTTCTGGCACACTTTAGTGCCAATTGGGCATCGCTCAAAGGAAAAAATATATATAAAAAAGTAAAAATAACTGAAATTTATACCTGTGACCAAAGCTGGATTTTCAGCATCATTTACTCCAGTCTTAAAGTGTCACATGATCCTTCAGAAATCACTCTGAATATGCAGTATTGATGCTAAATGCAAACATTTATGATTATCATTAATGTTGAAAATCGATTATGTTATATTTGCAATATAAATCTGATCCTCTTTTTTACATTATAAATGTCTAACACATCCTTTCTGTGTACCTGAAGCTTTTGATAAGCTGGGACTTTTATGGCCCAATAAAGTTACCTATAACAGTAACAGTAATATTGTGAATTAATTTTTTACAATTTAAAATAACTGTTTACTATTTTAAAATATTTTAATTTATTTTAATCTTCACTGCCCTTTGGGTCCGTTTAATGGATCCTAGCTGAATAATTAATAATTATAAATAACTTTTAAAATAATCATATTGACCCCCAAGCCTTTGAACGTTGCATTTGTGTTTTACACCTTTTCATTTATTATAAATGAGTGTGCTTTGAATGCTGTGAAAAATATTTTCATTTGCCTTGCATGAAATAATTTTTAAAGGGTATCGCATCAGAATGTGTTTCTGCTGGCGTGAGGTTTAGTTGAATACGCAGCAGTGTAAGCAAACATGAACTGGCCGTCATCACTGGTTCTCCCGGAATATCTCAGCGTCTGTTGCCTGCGTTCATCCCCGGGAACTAGCACTAAACTTTTAATGATTTATTTTTCTGGGCTGGCGGCACGAGACCTTAGAGCACCGGCATGATAAATGGCTTCGCTTGTGCAACGTTAACCGCTGGACTTTTCGCACGCTCCTTCCTTTTTATCTGAGGACAGTTCGAGTGAGCTGGAAGAAGATGATCTGTGTGTTTTGACCTTGTTTCTTTCTCTCGAACCTCCAGAAAAACAGCGTTAATCCCTGGACGGGGCTTTTAGTCTTTGACACGGGATATATAAAAAGGCTAGTTGAGGAGTTTGATATCAATGTCAATTTATTAAATCCGGTGTTTTTTGAACTACGGATTCTCATCTCATGTTTTCCAAATGTTCAAGCCGTTTGATGATATTCTCATTTGCTTCTGCAATTTTCTCAAATGAGAGAAGCTTTTCAACCTCTTGCTTCCCTGAAATGACCAGAATTGGAAAAGATCCTGACGTTAAGGATTTACTCTGAGCAATTTTCTCTCAGAAATTGCTCAGAAATTGCACAAATAATTACAAGATAATGGAGAGTCACACATTAATAAAAGTGAAATTTTGAAGTGGAAAGACTGAATTAGGAATTTCTTATAAAAACAATTTCGCTAATCTTTGCTTCATTTTACACTTGAAGCTCCTGAGAAAGACTTTATCTTTATTTCATAGCTCATTTAGTTTCCAGTAATACTTTTTATTGAGACCATCATTTAGAGAAACTGAAGAATATACACTCACCTAAAGGACTATTAGGGACACTTGCTTCAATTTCTCATGAATGCAATTATCTAATCAACCAATCACATGGCAGTTTCTTCAATGCATTTAGGGGTGTGGTCCTGGTCAAGACAATCTCCTGAACTCCAAACTGAATGCCAGAATGGACAAGAGAAGGTGATTTTTATGGTTGTTGGTGCCAGGCGGGTCTGAGTGTTTTACAATCTGCTCAGTTACTGGGATTTTCACACACAACCATTTCTAGGGTTTACAAATAATGGTGTGAAAAGGGAAAAACATCCAGTATGCGGCAGTCCTGTGGGTGAAAATGCCTTGTTGATGCTAGAGGTCAGAGGTGAATGGGCCGACTGATTCAAAGCTGATAGAAGAGCAACTTTGACTGAAATAACCACTCGTTACAACCGAGGTATGCAGCAAAGCATTTGTGAAGCCACAACACACACAACCTTGAGGTGGATGGGCTACAACAGCAGAAGACCTCATCGGGTACCACTCATCTCCACTACAAATAGGAAAAAGAGGCGACAATTTGCAAGAGTTCACCAAAATTGGACAGTTGAAGACTGGAAAAATGTTGCCTGGTCTGACTGAGTCTCGATTTCTGTTGAGACGTTCAGATGGTAGAGTCAGAATTTGGTGTAAACAGAATGAGAACATGGATCCATCATGCCTTGTTACCACTGTGCAGGCTGGTGGTGGTGGTGTAATGGTGTGGTTTTCTTGGCACACTTCAGGCCCCTGAGTGCCAATTTGGCATCGTTTAAATGCCACGGCCTACCTGAGCATTGTTTTCTGACCATGTCTATCTCTTTGAAATTTATCATTTCAAATTGGTTTCTTGGATGTGGTGGAACGGGATGTGCATCCCACAATCTCCATCAACTGGCAATATGCTATCCTATCAATATGGGCCAAAATTTCTAAAGAATGCCTGGTTTCAGCACCTTGTTGAATCAATGCCACGTAGAATTAAGGCAGTTCTGAAGGTGAAAGGGTCAAACACAGTATTAGTGTGGTGTTCCTAATAATCCTTTAGGTGAGTGTAGAGCTAAAGTGAATCTGGATAGCAGTTAATATCACTTTGATCATGGAAGAATTTGATGAGAAATGTGCCAGATCTTTGACTTTCGATTTGCAGACATTTTTGGCATCTAGAGGAGACAAACTAGAGATTACTTTGGTCTTCTTTTACCAGGAAAAAACATCTGAGAAGCAGTACACTTTAGCAAAATACTCCATTTGCTTTCATTGAAACAGTTGAGATATTAAGGTGATCTCATTTGAGTTCATCCTGCTCGATGCATGACCCTAATCTAGCCAAGAAAGTCATGTTTCCTTCAAAAGTCTTTCAGGTGGCAGTGCTTTGCATTGGCACAACTTCAGACTGTACTTGTATTGGATCTTACCTCAGGTCAGCAGCTTTATGTGGTTGAGAGAGAGAGAGAGAGAGAGGATTGTGCTCTGGACTCTTAAAAGCAGCACACGTATCTTTAGCAGCGAGCTCTTTGCACAGATGCACTCTTCCACACATAACATTGCCGATGGCTAGTGGTTCCTGATGGGAATGCGCAGATCCTCAGCAGTGAGACGAAGAGAGAGCAGAAGAAATGCAGATAGAAACAAAGCACACATAGAAAATGACATTCAACAGCTGATACGAGCGTTTGTTTGTTGCTCAAACCCACAAAGGAATGCCATGGTTTGTTTTTGTTTTTTTCCGCCCAAGTAGGTTTTTGACTACTGAAACACAGCACCTTTGTATTATCCTCTGTTCCGAAATGCTTCAGAATAGTGCTGTTTGGAGCATGAAAGCATGTCTGGCTCATTTTTCACCCCACAATATTTTTTTTCCCATTGTGACATATTCTAGAAAATTCAAGCACACTTCCTCTCTAAATTCAGAAAAACAGTTTTACTTTTGAGATGATAATGTTTATTGTATTTTCTTCAGTCTATATGCATATGTATATATGTATACATGTATGTATTTATTTATGTTCTTTAGGACCAGTATCTCAGAAGGTAAATTTAGTTTTTTGCTTTATTTTTATCACATGACATGATATTAAATGCAAAATAAACTTATAATAGAAAACATATTATATTAAAATTTTAAAATGTAAATAAAAAGTTTATGCTTTAATATCTTGGTATGTACATTTGTATATATGCATTTTTTAACATTTGAGATATTGGTCCTATTTTTTTTTTATTTATTTTTTGCATTGTTTTTAATGCATAATATATAATCATATAATATGAAAAAAAAAGACATTATATTATATGTAAATTTAAAAATATTATTATTATATTATATGTAAATTTATATATATTATATTATATGTATATTATATTTATATTATATTATATTATATTATATTATATTATATTATATTATATTATATTATATTATATTATATTATATTATATTATATTATATTATATTATATTATATATTATATTATATTATATTATAGGTATATTTAAACCAGGATGTAAACCACTAGCTCTTTCTCCTGCCAGGAACACATGGTCCAGGAATCAAGATATTTTGGGAGTGAAATAGAAGAAAATGACTCTGTGTTAGCCTGAAGGACTGCGATTATCCTTGGTTGCCATGGCATTGGTTAGACTCAGGCATGGAAATTATGAGAATGGTAAAGGACACACGCCAGCCCGACACCCTGGCTGCGTTGGTCCGCTTATTCGATTTCAGATTGAAGAAAAAAAAATGAAATTTGCCTTTTTCCCCAAGAATGGTGGCAAAAGATAAGCACAACCTGTCTTGGCATGACCTTCTCCCGCTCTGATGTCACAGTAGCTTTGACTGCATGCTGCAAATTTGATACTAAATGTGACAAACTGCTATAAATCACTGTCAGTCAAACCGCAGGGTTCGGTTGCAGATGTTACCAGTACAGATGAGGGAGAGATTTCATCAGCCAGATCTCAAAGACACGCTCAAATCACCAGCAAAGCTTTGGGATTTTTAATCCACGTTGATAGAGTAGCTTGTTCTATATCTGCACTAATCTATAATTATTTCTACTCAGAACCACCGGTTAGAAATGCAGTCTAACATTACCTCATGTTTTTTTGTGTGAATTAGAAAAAAATCTAATCTGTGTGAACACTTCATATTGTCAGACAGTTGTCTCTTTATTTGTATCTCATATAGCTAACAATTATTTTAGTATAATTTAGTAGCATTTATTTGTATTGGCTTTTTAAATAGAAAACTTCTTTTTAATTTTGGCTTACGTTTTATTAATGTTGTTGTCATTTTAGTCTTTTTTATATATTTCTTTATTTAGCTTTATTTATATTTCAGTTTTAGTAATTTTAGTAATTCAACTTAAAGGTATTGTAGGTAGGATTGTTATAAAAAACATTTTTTTTCCAAATTTGTTTAAACTTTCTGTATATATCAATGCATAATTAAAATAGGTACTCAGAAAAATAAAGTATAAAAATCGAGAATCGTCTGTAGACCTCTCACGACCTCCCATATTTTGATGGAAATTTCACATATAGATTAAGTATATTTTAAATAAATAATTGGTCAGTCAAAAAACTTAAATATAACTGAACATTTTAGACAAAATTAACTGTTGGATTTTTAGTTAATTATTTTTGTATGTCTCAACCTGATCTCACGGAGTTTGATACAGAGTTTTACGCAATTCGTAACAATTCGTACAACCTCACTGAAATCGTACATATTTTACAAATTGGCCAATTCGTATGAATTTGCACGAATGACCTACCCCTGACCCCACCCCTGAATCCTACCTATCACATGGGTTTAGACAAATCGTAGGAATTCGTATGAGTGAGGTTGTAAGAATTAGTACGAATTAGCCACTTTTTAATCACTTGCACGAATTGGTCGTGATATAGCGTACAGTAGGTTTAACTCAAACTATCAAATGATGTTCAGAGATTTTATTAAGTTAATAATAAAGTTAATTATTACTGTGATATTCACTAAGCCACTGATTTTTTTGAGAGTGTAAGGTTGCACTTGTTTATTACATAATGTCAAGATGTTGTGGTCTTTTTTGAGATGAATCGAACCCCCATTCAGCCCCTTGCCCTCCCGTCTTACTGCACTGTATTATTATATAATGCTAAAGAAACGCTTTCGATATTTGAAATCACCAAACGGCACGTTAATAAACATTTTCTTTAAACTGAAGTCAATGCTGAAAGCAAAAGAAGAAGAACTGGTGGCTTTAAGCATGTAACGTCACTCATGTGACCTTTCAACACCCATTTACCCAGCCTCTCTCTATCTCTCTTCTTCAGGAGTGATCCGTACAGCCGTGGCGGATTTCTCAATCGGGAGACGCAGGACCGTCATGAGCTAGTCGTCAGGCAACGTTGATATGGCGGGCCAAATGGGTGGTCTCTCTGGTTCTACCACTGTGACCATAGTGATCACGGATGCTAATGACAACCCTCCACGCTTCCCTCAGAGTGAGTGTGTGTTATGCCGTCAGCTCTGTCCTTTGGGTCGGGTTTGTGTCTCTCAGGTCTGCTGTCTATTACTGCTTCATGATGGTTTTATTTTCAGACCTACAAAAACGATATACTCCCGGTTTCACAGACAAGGCTTAAGCTAGTCCCAGACTAAATGCATGTTTGAGCTGTTTTAACCTGAAAGCTACTTGCACTGAGATATCTTAAAATATATTGGTGCCATTATATTGTGAAATATTATGACAATTTAAAATGACTTTTTTTATGTTAATATATATTAAAATGTAATTTATTCCTCTGAAAAAGCCAATTTCACACTTACTCCAGTCTTCAGTGTTACATGATCCTTCACAAATCACTCTAAATATGATGATTTTATGCTCCAAAAACATGTATGATTATTATCCATGTTGAAAACAGTTTTTACATTTTTATTTCAGGATTCTTTGATGAATAGAAAGTTCAAAAGAACAGCTTTTATCTGAAATGGAAAGCTTTTGTTACATTAAACACTACCCTTTAAAAAGTTTGGGGTCAGTAAGAATTTGTATTTTATTTTTGGGGAAAATAAATAAGAAATCAATACTTCTATTCATCAAGGATGAGTTACATTGATCAAAAGTTACAGTAAAGACATTTATAATGTTAGAAAAGATTCTAATTAATAAATGCTGTTCTTTGAACTTTCTATTCATCAAAGAATCCTGAAATAAAAACTAAAAAACTGTTTTCAACATGGATAATAATCATACATGTTTTTGGAGCATAAAATCATCATATTAGAGTGATTTGTGAAGGATCATGTGACACTGAAGACTGGAGTAATGATGCTGAAAATTCAGCTTTTTTTCAGAGGAATAAATTACATTTTAATATATATTAACATAAAAAAGTCATTTTAAATTGTCATAATATTTCACAATATTACTGTGTTTTTGGGTATTTTTTTATCAAAAATTGCAGCCTTGGTGTAGCAGAAGAGACTTCTTTTACAAACATAATAAATCTAACCGATCTTACACTTTTGACCGGTAGTGTATATAATGTATTTGCATTTTTTTTGTGCAATTACAATGAATGACACTTTTAAACTTCTGAAAACAGATGCAAAATCACTATAAAACTATTATCATTATTGATTGAAAAATCTTTCTGATTCATTGAGTCAGTAAAGAATTGAATCAGTCTGAATCATGAGCAAATCTTTATGTGAATTGGATATATTGGAAAATATTTAACTCAAATGAACGATTTTGTTCACAAATCAGACAGCAATGTACCATGAGTAGCTACAATTCTACAGGACACACAAAGCAAGTGTATGACTTCAGAAGACTTGAAATATAGCATATAATTGCTATTTTGTCACTTTTATGGTGCTGTTTTGTCAGTTTGTAGATTGACAGTCCCAGTCCCCATGTATACAAGATCATCCTTGGGAGGATGAGTAATTGATAACAGAAGTTTTGAATTCGCCATATTCCTTCAAATGGCCGACTCTGATTGAAAACGAATGGCTTCTTTGTTGCTGTAAATGGCTGTCAGTGTGAATGCTGTCAGTTCTGAAGGTCTATCAAACGTCGTGGTTCAGAGCCTGTCAGGCGCATGTGTTCGGCCAGAACCATTCAAGCCTCTGTCCAAATCTTGCAGCCTTAGAGCCCTAAATAATTCCACTGGCTGAAATACACTGTAAAAATAATTGTGATGCTACAGTGCAAAACTGTTAATTGCTTAATATAAAGTTACTTGTACTAAATACAGTAAATAACTGTGATAGGTGGTATATTTAATGTAATTTTAACTGTAAAATACCCTTAAATTTACATTTTTTGAAATTGAAAAAGACTCAATGTATAATTTACATAACTGTGTTTCGTCATAGTTTTCTTTTTTTTCTAATCAGTTATGCACATTAGGGTGCTGTTACATGTAATGTTGTTAAATTAATGTTTATTGCATTTTATTTATTTCATGTGTGTTTCCATGATGGTGTTTAATGTTTGTGTGAATTAAACTGTGAAGCTTCTTTATAGAAGTATTGACCTTCTTATGGAAGACTGCTTGTGATGAGCTTTGATTGATCATGTGACTCATCACTGCTGTGATTGGTGGTTGTCAGTGTTTAACAATGGCACAAAACAGATATCAATACTTCAATAGGTTGGACAAAAATCAGATAATGAAATATGGTTTATTACTGTAAATTTGAAGTTAAGTCTGTAAAACCAATAATGCTGCTACCGATATTTTTGACGGTAAAGTTCTGGCAACCACAGCTGCCGTTTTTTCTTTAAGTTGGAAAAATTACGGTTTTATTTTTACACTTTTTTTTTTTTGGCAGGGATTTTCTGATTAGAAATATAGCTTATTAATTTTAGGTAGATATTATCTTTGTGAGGCTGTACTATATTACAATTTTTTTTTTTTACATGATATATCTGAATATACACTGATCGTTCCAAAGTTTAGGGCCAGTAAGATTTTTAAATGTTTAAAAGAAGTCACTTCTGCTCACCAAGGCTGCATTTATTTGACAAAAAATACAGTAAATATAGTAATATTGTGAAATATTTTTTACCATTCAAAATAGCTGTTTTCTATGTGAATATATAGTAAATGTAATATATTCCTGTGATGAAATCTGAATTTTCAGCATCATTACTCCAGTCTTCAGTGTCACATGATCCCTTCAGAAATCACTCTAATGTGATGATTTTGGCATTTCTTATTATTTTCCTTATTATATCTTCGACTCTTTGTATGAAAAGTTCTAAACTAAATGTCTTTATTGTCACTTTGATCAATTTATTGCATCCAAGCTGATTAAAAGTATTAATTTAATAATAAAAAATAGCTTGTGTTAGTTTGGTACAATTAATCTTATACTGAAACCAGTAGAATTGTGTGTGTTGAATCCCAGTGTTGCATCATAATGCCTGATTTTCTTGGATTATATATATATAAATGAATGTCTTAGCACATTCTCAAAGGTCTCAAATCGTCTCAAATGTACTTGACTTGTAGTGTGTGTGGTGTGGCTCTGAATAGAGCGGATTGTAACACACATCACAGGCTCAGACAAATAAAAAGCACTTTGTCTCATTGCTCACATCAGAGCTGACCATGTGGCCAATGCTTTAATACATTTCATGTCTGGAAGCAAGTGTGTGTGTGTGTTTGCAGCCACACCGTATAAAGAGCAATGAATCGCATTGGGTTATTATTTCCCTTTTGCTGTTCTTCCGCTCTCTCTTTCCATTTCCTCAGAGGAAAAGCAGCATTAGCTTTATTACAGCAAAGAGACTCGCTGTTACTCATGCCCTGATGTCTGTTTTTCTCCATATCTCTATGACTCTCCTCTTTTTTCCTCTCTCGTTCTCACAAAAGCCTCATTTATGCGAGTTTTGCTGTAGCATCTAATTCATTAAGCTGCTTTTTGCATTGTGGACCAAACTGAGATCTTTATACTCCGCTGTGACACATCCTGCACTCAAGCATATTACATATGGATATTATGTAAGGCCAAGATGCTTATTAAAGTGAGGTTTGTCATTGTGTTTCAGAGTAGATACAGCGCAACAGTCTGGCTTCAGCGTGTGAAAGGCACATTCGTGTTCTCTACAGAAATTGATTTCTAATGATTACATACGCATTATTTCTTTGTGACAAAAGCTTCAATTTCAAATAAATGTTGTTCGTTTGAACTTTTTATTCATCAAAGAATCCTGATATGAAGCAGCACAACTGGTTCCAACATTGATGATATATCAGAAATGTTTCTTTAAAATATTTTCACAGAGAAAACAGCTACTTTAAATTATCATAATATTTCACAATATTTATATTTTGTTGATCAAATAAGTGCAGCCTTGGTGAGCATAAGAGGAATTTTCCTACTGCTATATTGGTGCTTATAAATGAAAAATATTAAAATATGCATTTTTTTCTTCTGTTCATTTAGTGAAAAATGGTACAAAAACATTAATAGATTTTTCAGTCCTGTTTTGAATTAATTTAGATCAAATGCATTATATTTTATTATATTAATATCATAAAATTTTAATTATTTTGTCTTGTGTATTCTTCAGTCCTAATATGCATGCATTCTCAGCATGAATTTGAAAGTTGCGCTCTGTCTCTCCCTCACAGAGATGTATCAGTTTTCGGTCTCCGAGGGCGCAGTCGTTGGGACGCCTCTTGGCCGGGTGATCGCGACAGATGCAGACATGGGTGAGAATACGGATATGAGTTACCTGATCAAAGATGAGGAGGGGAGAGCTGTTCAGGGTCTCGACCGAATGGAGACACACAAGAGGCCGTCATCACCATCAAAAAGGTAGACGGAAGACCTCTCTCTCGTGCCATTTCATGCTCTGAAGGTCGTCCTGCCCTTCATGTACCCGTATAGTGTGTGTGTGCTTTCTGATGTTCAGTGCAACTGCTGTTTTATTACATCAACCGGTGATTCAACAGATGTGCACTGATGTACAAATCTTCAAAAGGTTCTATTCATTCGGTTCACGTGACGTCACTGTAGCTTTGCGCCGCCATCTTTGCGACCGACGGTCACCGTCTCATTAATGCATTAATGCCTTCAATGTGTTGTGCAGTTGGCTGAAATACAGCCAAAAGAGGAACCCTGAACTGGTATTTTAATCTAGGCTATACTAAAAGAAGAGAGAAGAGAAAATCATTTATTTAAAAGATTTGAAGTCTCATGTTGCTGGTTTGTGGTTAACTATATTTCTATTAGCCTACTCTCAGTGGCCAACATACAGACAGACATCGACAGAAAATGTTTTTCTTCATTTCTTCATGTTGGATCTGTTTAAATGCACTTTATCATGGTAAGTTATTTGGGGTTATTTTGAACTGTCTGTCTACCTAAATCTAATAAATATTTTCTGAAGTTCATAAAGATTTTGTCTTCGTCACATGTGCTTTAGATGTTATTTTGTGTAAGTAATGTTAGCTCTGCAGACGATCTCAGCCTTGAAATGCATATTAAAGGACGAACTGAGTTCTTCCAAAAATGATAATTCTGCCGTAATTTAACTACTCACCTTCATGTGCAAATCCTTAGTTTACTTTCCGTGGAAGACAAAGGGACATTTTTGAATATGTAACGTTAGCCTAATGGAGACTCTTCTTGTCGATGTAATGAAAGTGAATGAGTAACTTTAGCCGACTGGGGGCTGTCACGCAAAAAATAATGATATTAAAAGACAAAAAACATAACAAAAGTATCATAAAAGTGATCTAATACGACTCATCCGTTATATTAATATCGTTATTTATTAATATGATAGCTTTATGTGACGACAAACTGCAATTTAAGTCGTTATATTATAAATCACTGAAGAGCAGCCAAATCATTCAAAAGATTTGAACTCGGAAGACTCTTTTCATGTCGTTATTTGTGATTATTAAACCTTCTCTGTAACTGAACTTTCAGACAGATATGGTAGTCTTTTATGATATTTGATTGATGTCTCTGACTGTGCTGATGCATGCAGGTGTCTCTCTCAGTGCTGCTGTTCGGATTAGAAAGATTCATTCATGCCAGCCGAACTGCTACAGAAGATTCATTCATGACATCGCCTTCAGACTCTCATGAACGCGTGCGCTCTATGACTTATGTATTTCTATGTCAGTGAAAGGCCAATTGAGGCAAGCCTGGGGCAGATAATGATGTACTAAAGAAACTGCCCAAGGATCGGAGCCTAAAATTGAAATTTTTCTCCAGGTATCTCTGTCTCTCTCTCTCATTCAAATAGGCAGTTTTTCGCTGTTGCCGTACTGTGCAAGTTGGTCGCAAATATGGCGGCGTTCTATTTGTAGTGACGTAGGTGGCATCTATGAATATAGAACTTTAAAAGGTTCTATCAGTGCTACATATTTGGAACCCCTGAAAGGTTCTATACGGAACTCTTTTTAAGGGTTCAATAATAAGAACCCTTTAGGGTTCTTTGTAACCAGGAAAAAGGTTCTATATGGAACTTTCTGGGTTCATTCATTATCATTTGTTTTGTCCTTTCCAGATTAAATATTTCATATTATTGACGAACAGCAAGACCCTAAAATGTATTTATGAATGCATGTGAATGATCACAAAATTCAAGATATGGGGGTTAGAAAACCCAAAAGGGTTCTTTCTTGTCATTATAGAAACTTTTTTAGCTAAAAAGGTACTTTGGAGTTGAGTAAAGGACCCTATGCTTTATATATAGAACCCTATTTTTCTAAGAGTGTACATTGAAAAAGTATTTAAAATTATGAATTGTTTTCTTTAACCCTAAAAAAAGCCTGTCATAGAAAAATAATTATACTATAATAATAATTATTATAGGGTAGATTCATTTATTTATTTATTTATTTATTTATTTATTTATCTATTTATTTGTTTGTTTGTTTGTTTGTTTGTTTGTTTATTTATTTGTTGAACTGTTTATTTAACCATTAGACAAAATCTTAAATAATAAAAATAAAAATAAAAAACGAATTTGCATATTTGTTTTATGTTTTGTTTTACATTATGGCTCATATAGTAGCTAGTGGAAATATGGAGCTTTTAGTATAATTTTATTCAGAGGCCCAAACTGAGCAAAAATATGTAATTTGGTGCAGATGTTGATATTTATAGTCAACAAGTAAGATGAAAGTCTGATTAATTCGATTTTTATATCACTATAACAAACTATTTACATAAAATGCATATAAGATCATAATATTTCACTGCAAAAAGACTTTTGTACAAATATTTAGCTAAAAAATCTAAACTATCAATCAGTGCAACAGGTTATGGATCCTTTCTCTGATGAGTTTCCAATCATCTCTTTCTTTCCAGCCTCTAGACTTTGAGAACAAGCGCACACATAATGTGGTCGTCGAGGCTGTAAACAAACACGTGGACCCTCGATTCGTGGATCTCGGGTCTTTCCGGGACCAAACCATCGTGAGGGTCAGCGTGTCGGATGTGGATGAGCCTCCCGTCTTCATCCCTGCGTCCGGCACCATCATGGAGGTTCAGGAAGACGCTCGGATGGGTGCGCTGGTGGGAATTGTGACCGCTAGAGATCCGGATATGGATGACGTCCCCGTCAGGTACAGTGTGGCCCGTAGATAAACCGTACATCTGAAATTAACACATGAGGGAGATGTTCCTTGGTCATTTAGAGTAAGGTTTCATGTCACTTTAAAGGAGTCATTCACTTTTAAAATTTTAAATTTTCCCCATGTCATCCAAGATCCTTTCTTCAGTCGACAAAAAATAAATAAGTAAAGGATTTTTCTCCATATAATGGACTTCAATGGGGTCCAAATGGTTCAAGGTCCAAATGAGAGTTTCAGTGCAGTGTCAAAGGGCTTTAAACAACACCAGACTGATGAATAAGAGTCTTATCTTAGGACCCTTCGAGTCAAGACTCGAAAAAAGATTCGTTCATTTTGATGAACGAGTTCAAACAGGAGAGTCACGAACGCTCATCACAGAACAGAGCAAGCGACCATTTGTGCTTTTAAAACGTTAACTGATTTATTTTTGATATGACCGATCGTTTTGCTAAATAAGACCCTTATTCATCGTCTGGTGTCGTTTAAAGCCCTTTGAAGCTGCACTGAAACTCTCATTTGCACCTTGAACCGTTTGGACCCCATTGAAGTCCATTATATGGAGAAAATCCTGGAATATTTTCCGTCAAAAACCTTAATTTCTTTTCGACTGAAGAAAGAAAGACATGGACATCCTGAAGGGCATTGGGGTGAGTAAATTATCAGCAAAAGTTTTTTTTTTTTTTTTTTTTTTTTTTAAGGTGAACTGACTCCTTTAAGGAGCTGAAATGGGTTGTAGATGCTTTATGTTGACAGATTGTGATTTTGATGTTGTTTATAAATGGATAAATCACGTTAAGAAACACTGCAGCCTTAAATATTTAGTAGTAATTTGTTACATGGGCAAAACTTTGTTGCACAACTCTGCAGATATAGATCTTACAGGGTTTTTGAATTTAAATACATCATTAAGTTTGGCAGCCACACTGCTTTATCAGCTATTTTATCACAATGCACAACTTCAGTGACTGTGTGCCTCAATGAGATAAAGTGAAAAGGCAAAACAGTTTGTTTATGTGTGTGTGTGTGTGTGTGTGTTTGCACCCTGGCCACAGTCCACTTCTTCTTAGTTTAGACAAGGATCAATTTCTTCCATTGAAGAGCCTATTACTGGAGATATACCGAGTCACGGAAGCGTAACAAAGTGTGGCTCTTGGAATTCGCTGGCCGGAGGCCTTTCCCATCACACTGTGGGCACCTTGGCACACACAGTTATCAACCTGCCATCCTTCTTTACAAACACACACATGCACAGTCTAGGAAAGCTCCTTTACCTCGAGGCCTTGGAAAGCATGTCAGAAGTCTGCTCAATCGCAAAAACTCTCTGTGTGCTGTTGTGTAGTCTTGCGTTTCCACACCTGTGACTCGAGGCAGAAAGTCTGGTCCACGCTGCACAGAAGCACACACACTTCTGCTGGGAAAGACAGCGTGATCGGCGTGTAAAGTGATTGGTCAAAGTTTGTTTTTATATGCGTTTAAGAAGCAGGTTTATCTGGAATTTTTCCATTGTTACTGTACTGATTATACTGCAATATGATCCAGAATGGATTTATTTATTTATTTATTTATATATTTAGTGAAAATGGTGATGCATAATATATACAGTAGTTTTCATAGCAGATATCAGATGATACACGAGCATTAATCGGTATTGAAAATATATATATTTTTATTTAATTATGCAATTTTTTCCTACTTCTGTATTGTTGATTATAATGTTGTTACATTGACTTCTAACATTGATTTAGCTATTGATTTAAATTATTATTTTTTTACTTTAAATAATTAAAGTTTTCAATACCATGCAAAATGTTATGTGATCTGAAAATATATAACATAGACTTTATAATTATTTTGTTTATTGATTTTTTTTTAATCAGTATAATTTTATTATTATTTACATACAATTATAGTATTTCTTAATATTTTTAATTAGCTTTTATTTTTATATTTTTTCATTTTACTTTGTTGGCTTGTCCCCTTAAAAAAAAAAAAAAAAAAAAAAAAAAATATATATATATATATATATATATATATATATATATATGTTGTATATATAAATACACACATGCATGTATATATTTACTAAAATATTTGCATGTGTATATTTTATATATATTTATACATAATTAATATTAAGTATAAATATAAATATTTGATATATATTAATGAGACATTTTTCTTAAATATATACATGCATGTGTGTATATATAGATCATTTTGTATTAGCTTTATTTCAATTAACAAAAGCTATTTTTTAATCAGATTAAACAACAACAACATTGTTTTGAATGTACAGGTCATATGATTTTATAATCTACAGGTCAATAATTTTCGTGGTGGATCCACTAAAATAGATATTAATCAGTCCGTCGTGTTCTAGCACAAATAAAAACCTGCTTTTCAATATTTGATGACTCTAACGTTTAACCAGTTAATCTGTGGCAATGAGGAACCTGCGTTTGTTTCTATTTTAGTAAATGCATCAGCTGGTCGTTGAACGCTGAGGGTGGTCTGTAGGCATGCCATCTGAATTGCCATTACCCAATATGCCCGCCCTGCATTTTTATCATGCAATTCGACATCCTGATAGAGCTCTTTATTCTCCAGAGCCATCAGCGCACCGAAATGTGATTTACTCATTGCTGCTGCTCAAAGGTGACGCACAAGGGAAGTAAAAGGCTTTGGCTGGCCGTATAGTCTCTCTCTGGCACACATACACATAGCCTTTGCAAATTACCTCCATTAAAAATGCATGAGGCTGCGCTCAAAGTGCTCCAGGTGTTATAAAGCACAGCGCAGTGGCAAGCAACTCGGCTGGTTGGCTGGCACACATCTGCATATGGCATGGAGCCATTGCCCATCGGTACCACTTTAATCATCTCCATTGGACTCGGCTAGCAAACAGAGGCTTTGCCCAGAGCCCCATCACTCTCTCTTGTGCCCGAACCATCCTCGACGCCAGCGGGACACGGGCTGGGCCGAGCCCTCAGAGAGCACTGTACCTGCTGGAAAACACAATCCTTCTATTTGGACAGGACATATTTGTTTGTGTTCCTTGTGGCTGTGGCTTTTTATGAGCTCCGAGAGGGACGTTGGTACTTCACTGAAAAATAATAATGGAAAGACACAAATTTTGTTTTGTTTTCCAGTAAAAATATCTAAACATTCTTAAATCAAGATACAAGGGGGTTTTTGCCTAAAACAAGTAAAACATTTGAAAAATTTCCCCTTGAATAGGTTGATTTTCTTTTCGGTTGATTTATCAGACTCTAACCTCATTTTCTTCTGATTGGCTGTGATAATAGATTGTTTTGGTTGCGAGTGCAGTGGCTTATAGAAGACTCCGCCCACACACTCTTCTGATTGGCTGTGATTTTGGATTGATTTGGTTGTGAGTGCAGTGCACTTGTAGAGAGACTCCGCCCACACACTCAATGATTGGATGTGATTTTGGATTGATTTGGTTGTGAGTGCAGTGCGCTAGCATTGAGACTCCTCCCACACTCTCTTCTGATTGGATGTGATTTTGGATTTATTTGGTTGTGAGTGCAGTACGCTTAGCATTGAGACTCCGCCCACACGCTCTTCTGATTGGCTGTGATTTTGGATTGATTTGGTTGTGAGTGAAGTGCGCTTACATTGAGACTCCGCCCACACACTCTTCTGATTGGCTGTGATTTTGGATTGATTTGGTTGTGAGTGCAGTGCGCTTGTAGGAGACTCCGCCCAACACTCTTCTGATTGGCTGTAATTTTGGATTGATATGGTCATGAGTGCAGTGCGGTAGCATTGAGACTTCGCCCACAGACTCTTCTGATTGGATGTGACTTTGGATTGATATGGTCGTTAGTGCAGTGCGCTTGTAGAGAGACTCCGCCCAACAATCTTCTGATTGGCTGTAATTTTGGATTGATATGGTCATGAGTGCAGTGCGCTTGTAGAGAGACTCTGCCCAACACTCTTCTGATTGGCTGTAATTTTGGATTGATATGGTCATGAGTGCAGTGCGCTAGCATTGAGACTCCCCCACACACTCTTCTGATTAGTTGTGATTTTTTATTGTTTTGGTTGCGAGTGCAGTGCGCTTGTAGAGAGACTCCGCCCAACACTCTTCTGATTGGCTGTAATTTTGGATTGATTTGGTTGTGAGTGCAGTGCGCTTGTAGAGAGACTCCGCCCAACACTCTTCTGATTGGCTGTAATTTTGGATCGATATGGTCATGAGTGCAGTGCGCTAGCATTGAGACTCCGCCCACACACTCTTCTGATTGGATGTGATTTTTGATTGTTTGCTTGCGAGTGAAGTGAACTTGTAGAGAGACTCCACCCACACACTTTTCTGATTGGCTGTGATTTTGGATTGTTTTGGTTGCGAGTGCAGTGCGCTTATAGAGTGAATCCGCCCAACACTCTTCTGATTGGCTGTAATTTTGGATTGATATGGTCATGAGTGCAGTGCGCTAGCATTGAGACTCCTCCCACACACTCTTCTGATTGGATGTAATTTTGGATTGTTTTGGTTGTGAGTGCAGTGCGCTTGTAGAGAGACTCTCGCCCACACGCTCTTCTGATTGGCTGTGATTTTTGATTGATTTTTGTGGCGTCTCGTAGTCGTGTCACATTTGATGTGGACATTTGTTGCTGCAATGTCATCTAAGGTTGCTTAAATTCGATGCATTTTTATTTCATCTTAATATCGCAAGTCATTATGCTTCTCAAATGTATCTCAATTTAAGGATGTTCTTACTGGAAAACAAGACAAAATACTGAGAAAAGAAAGTCAGTGCAGTTCCACTGTAGACCAGGATTTTTTATTTTTCAATGTTTAAAATGTTTGGGTCACACTGATTTTGAGGACAGAGGTGTTCTAGTAGTTTCCTAAGCAATCAGACTTATTATTTCCATGCTGCAATACCATGTCCATATTTACCATTACCATATTTCAGTACGTTTTTGTTGTTCTTTATCAGTACATTAAGAATGTATTTAAATGCAGTCATACATTAATACATGCAACAACTCAAGGACTTTTTTAAATCGACCAGCACTGGTCTTGAGCTTCATTAAAAGTCAATAAGAATAACGTAGTTGAAAAATCTTTTCCACAGACTAAATTCAGACTCTTCTCCACCTCAGCTTTAATAGGTTATTTCCTGCCATCTCCCTTTGGGCACTTTAACTATTTCCAAAGAGCCGCCTTAACCTATTGGCACAGAGTAATAAACGCAAGGTAAAATAAGAAGTGAATTAATTTGTATAAATGTGCATTCCATATAAAGTCTAAAACTGCAGAAGCTTACATTAAACCCCCAGGAGTCTTAAAAATGAAGTGAATACAGCGAGTCAGTGTGAAAAATTACAAAAACCTCATTGAGTTTTGTCACCTCATCATTCTGTCAGAGGTATTTCACATGGGATGAAAATATGCAATGGTTTATCAAAGCACTGTATGAAATATTAATCATTTGTTTGGAGAGGGCAATTGAAGTACTGACTCTAGTTTGTCCTCACAATTCATGACTAGAAATTATAATTAGTGTTTTAATTATGATGAATACAAACTCAATGTCATTTTTATCTTGAATAGGGTTTGATATCTATCTATCTATCTATCTATCTATCTCATCTATCTATCTATCTATCTATCTATCTATCTATTCTATCTATCTATCTATCTATCTATCTATCTATCTATCTATCTATCTATCTATCTATCTATCTATCTATCTATCTATCTATCTATCTATCTATCTATCTATCTATCTATCTATCTATCTATCTATCTATCTATCTTTCATCTATCTATCTATCTATCTACAACCATTTTTAACTTGAAATAATATATACATATAAAAATGTATAAACATATTTCAGTTAGTTTCCATGGATTTTTATTTTATTTTAATTTTGTTTAGTTTATATTGAAGTACTATAACACAACTAAAACTAAATAAACTACTTAAACCTATACATACATATACATATATATACTGTATACTGTATATATATATATATATATATATATATATATATATATATATATATATACTGTATATATATATATATATATACTGTATGTATATGTATGTATATGTATATATATATATATATATATATATATTAATCTAATCTACTTTTCCTGAACTTTATCTATAAAAAATGAAAATTGCAATCATAGGAAAATTGCATTTATCTCCATACAGAGTGTGTGTTTCATATCAGTTCAAGAAACTGAATTGGTAATATAAAATACATTATTAATTCAATTCCAAATCCAACTGAAGTTCATTCTCTGTGTTGTCACAGCTGGTTTCTAAAGTGAACATTGGCACCAACTTTCAACCTGATCAGGTCGGTACAACTATCATGACGGAACAAAAGTTTGAAGAGTATCTTGCAAGTTAGTTAAACTGTTGACATTTTTCTAGCAGCTTCCTGAATAATAACACATTTGGTTAAATGGCATTTGAACATTTGATAAAAGTGTGTGTGGGTGACATGGTTTCAGAACCCGTTTTGCATTGTTTCGCATCTTCTAATTGTAGTATGTAATTATATACTGATGGAAAAGTGACCGTGTGCCAGTTGCTGTCAGGGACATAAAAGCACCATCAAAGAGGGATCCAAATAGACCGTTGCACTATTAAGCGTTCACAAACCATGACATTAGTGTGCAATTTCCTCTCTTCCCTGTTATTCTTCATCTATGGTATTGAATTTGTTGCATGTTTAGCTGTATGCCAAAAAAGTTCTCAGTTGCATTAGGGTGGAAGTCCAGATGCTTTGTTCATTTTCATGTTTTTTTTAGTCCATTTTATTTTAATGGAAAAATTATTGAAAAGAAAAAGGTTTTGAGTGAATGTCTCTTTCATCCTGTGTTTGTCCTTTATGCCCAGGTTCTCCATAGACCGAAGCACAGACGAGGAGCAGATCTTTAACATCGATCCTGTAACAGGTGCTATCACTCTGGGAAAGATCCTGGACCGAGAGACAGCCGGCTGGCACAACATCACGGTCACAGCGGTGGAAGCAGGTACACTTCACTTCATCAGTCGCACTGCTTTCAGTCGTCTACGAAGTGGCCAAAATTCTGTGCATCTAATTCAGAGGAATAATTCCCTTTAAAGTCAAAACAGAGGGATGGCTTTCAGTTTGATATGCCGTTTGCTGAAATATGATCCCAGCTAACGGGGAACATTCTCAGAACTTTAGGGAACGTTCTGGCAAATGTTTAACAAACGTTATTCCAGAAACGTTAATAGAATGTTTGTTCAAAGTTATGTGGTCTAGTAATAATGTTCCGGCATTATTTTGTCCTGAAACATTTTAGTTTGACATTCATCTAACATTTTGAATGCTACTATTTGCTTTAGAATGGTTAAGATAAACATTCAAAAAATAACATTCCAATAATGTTTGAAGAATGATCAAATGGAATGTTTATATTATAGGGATATTTGAAATTTCTGTCATTTGCGTTTTTCCATTCCTTTATGAATTTCTTTCTTCTGCTGAACAGAAAAGAAAAAGTTATGTAGAATGTGAGTAACCGAACATTGACGGATCCCATTGACTTCCATGGTGTTTTTTTCCCCTGTAATAGAAATTCATACACTCTATACAATGCTGGGTTGTTTTAACCCAAAATTGGGTAAATATGGACAAACCCAAATATTGGGTTAAAAATGTACATTTTTTTCACCCAACTTCAACTTTCACTTTCAACTGTACATTTTTTTTAATTACATGTTTAACGCAACATTTGGGTTTGTCAATATTCGACCCAAGTTTGGGTTAATACAACCCAGCATTTTTTAGAGTGTACACTGTAGGATTAAAAATGACAGAATTTTCATTTTGCATGAACTATCCCTTTAAAGTTTGCATAACGACAATAAAAAATCGTTTTCAAAACATCTAAGAAAAAAAAGGACTTTTTCAACGTTCAGAAATCACATTTTCATAACATACTGTACACTTTAAACAATGCTGGGTTGTTTTAACTCAAAATTTGGTCAAATATGGAAAATACCCAAATGTTGGGTTAAAAATTTAATTAAATAACTGATTTAACTCTAACATTTGAATTTGTCCCATAATTGATCCAAATTTGGATTGAAATAACCCAGCATTTTTTAAAGCGTACACTGTATGATTAAATAATGACAGAATTTTCATTTTGCATGAACTATACCTTTAAAGTTTGCATAACCAAGAAAAAAAAAACAGTTTTCAAAACATTTAAGAAAAATCGGACTAAACAATGCTGGGTTGTTTTAACCCAAAATTGGGTCAAATATGGAAAAACCCAAATGTTGGGTTAAAATGTAATTTAAAATTTTAACCCACCTTCAACTTTCCCTTTCAACTGCACATTTTTAATTACATTTTTGTCCCATAATTGACCCAAATTTGGGTTAAGTAACCCAACATTTTTTAGAAGTGTAATGGAAACATTAGCAAAGCACTCTGGGATGCTGGCAACAGTGTCTAATAAAGACAATACTGAGATAACAAAGCTAGATTGTTGGACGGAGCTAAGCAGTTATTGTGTTCATAAAGAATATATAAGCCCAGTGATTGTTTTTGCATGATACAGATTGATGTAGAAATCAACTTTAAAAACTGTGCAATGGTTTATTGTCTGATGGTCTGCATGTCATTGCATTAGATAACATGCAGTGAGATAATATAATATCATGCAAATGTCATTCATTGTAAATGAATAACAACACACAAATACACTTTTGAGCACAAATGCAGACACTTGATATAATGCAACGGCATTCATGCATTCATGCAATACAGTTTGAGGCCACTATTTCTTGTTGAAAACGTCCATCATCTGATGTGAACAGATCTAATTTTTGTAGTTTCTGAACAGTTTGTTTTATCAAGACATGTGGTTGGCATGTCAGTTGTGTTACATCTTGGGGTTTAGTCAAGATCTGTCACAGTAAAGTCGATTGAAAATGCTTTGATCCCAATCTCAGACTTTTCAGCTTTTTTGCTGCTAAATAGAGATGTTTTTCATTAGAGGCAAAAAAGTACCATTATCAAAGTCAATGGCTTAATCAAATTCCCAGTGAATCCCAGCCTGTGCTTGTTCACTGCAAAACACATGGAATCAGAGTCCGTGGGCAACGAGGCATCGAATGGCCATTTTGGAAATGCTTTTTATAATTCCCCCTTACATTCGTATTTTAAAATTTCACACTCCACTCGAGAAGGTAATGAGTGTTCATTGAAGAGTTGTGTCTGCAGATCGATGTGTGGAGAGCGTTTCATGCGCCATTGATGGTGTTATTAGTAAATATGATATTTCAGACAAAATCTGGGAAGACCTTTCAGATCTGTCATGCGCTGTTCAATATGCCTCAGTTCAGTTGGCTGCGAATAAATACAATTTCAATCTTTCCAAGGCCGTCGGTTCAGTCCCACTAAAGCAGGCGTAGCAGAAGCGAACACGTGCATTTCACTTGCGCTGTGAAAAGTTGACTTGAGGGGATGAAATTTTCTCTTTGTCCGGAGGGAGTTATCAGGTCTTTTTCTGAAGTCTTGGCACTGACACTTTTTACTGTCAGAAAGTCTGGCGGAGCGCTGGCTCGCTGCAGAATCCTATCAGCTGAAGAAGACTGACATATAATTTCTGTGCGTTTGATAGGGTGTAAGATATCAAACTGCAGACAGGGTTTCTCTCTCTCTCTCACTCTCTCTCGTCTTTTTCAGGTGATAAATAGAGGAAAAACCATTATGTCTTGCCCTTAGGGTAAAGAGATGACTATGAACACAGTTGTGTCTTTATCTCGACAGAAAGGACATTTGGTGTGGAGAGTGAAAAATATCTGCACTGCACTCTCCCTGGATTTGTAACCATTTCAATGTTCCTGCTCTAAAATTGGCCCTTTCTGACCATTGGAAATACAGAGAGGTTTATTTGTATCTAGAAAAGACACTTCTGTAATCGCAGCCAAACTCTGTGCCTTTTAATGAGTCTGTCTGTCTGTCTGTCTGTCTGTCTGTCTGTCTGTCTATCTATCTATCTATCTATCTACTTATCTGTCTGTCTGTCCATCCGTCCGTCCATCCATCCATCCATCCATCCATCCATCCATCCATCCATCCATCCATCCATCCATCCATTCAATCTATACATCCATCCAATCTATACATCCATCCATCCATCCATCCATCCATCCATCCATCTATCCATTTATCCATTTATCCATCTATCCATCTATCCATCTATCCGTCTGTCTGTCTATCTATCTTATCTATCCATCCATCCATCCATCCATCCATCCATCCATCCATCCATCCATCCAATGTCTATCTACTCTTGTAAGTAAACTGGCTGTACTGGCGAGGATTGTTTTATTCTTGAGGAGTCAGATAAAGTTCAACATCATGATTCAGGCATTTCTTGTACAGCGATGTACTCGAGCTCAGTGATGTTATCGTGTCTGACATGTCTGTCTATGTGGCCAACACGCAGTAAAATAAAGCAGTGTTTTTACAATTAAAGTCAAATTTACCCTACTTCATGCAATTTTAAATTACTCAAGCATATTCGGAGTAAAAGATATTCACTGTATTGCTTTCGTGCTAAACTGTTGCTCTTGGATGTGCTTCTCATGTCTTCTGGCGTGGGTTGAGGACAGAGATATTGTTTTGTCAATTTGCTTAACATTTGAAGCTCATTAGGCACGGTTAGTGCAACCGGGAGAGCTGATAAAACAAGACGAGTTTAATTTCATATTTAGGCTATAGGTCTGCAGTCTGTGTCAGTTATACTAATGCAGTGCCAGCTAGCGTGCAGGGAAGGTTGAGCCCGCCGTGAGTCGACTCCCACTGGAGCTCATATGAGTCAGAAATGCACCAAAGGCAATGTGAACTTTTTTCTTGATTTTCCTCTGTTCTTTTTTTTAAGAGACAAACATTTGACTGGATATGAATCATGAAAACGATTTTAAAATTGTTTAAATGTGCTTATTGTTTAATATGCAGACAATCTGATGTAGGATCTTATTCACACATGTAACTGAAGAATAAATAAATATGCATTTAATCTCATTTCAACGTATAGAAAATAAGAGGATACATAGTTTTCTTTCAGTTTAGTATTTGATATATTATATTTAGATCTATGTGCAATAACACTTCACACTATTAACCCTCATGTGGTGTTTGGGTCAATTTGACCCGGAGAAGATTTTCTTTTTCCTGAAAATACTAGTTAATGTTATCGCTTTGGACTGAAACTTCCTAATTGAAAGAGAACAAGTTGACAAAAAGATTGAATCCAAGATTGGGTGAAAATATGGTATAATGAGTGATTTATAAGCTATTTTGTATAGGCCGGTCATTTTTGACCGGGAACACCACAAGTGTGACTGTGCCATATTTTTTACAAAACAAAAGTTTCAAAACAAAATTCCTGGTGAAACATTAGAGTAGACTAGTGTGATGAACAGTAGCCATTTGTTTCCAAAAAAAATTTCATATTTCCAAATTTACTCAAAAATTATTTATTTTTTACTCAAAAAATGAGATGCCTACTCTCAGACAAATCGAGGCCTACGATTAATCAGATGCAAACAGAAATGTAAAACCAGTCCTAATTGAAAGAGAACAAGTTGACAAAAAGATTGAATCCAAGATTGGGTGAAAATATGGTATAATGAGTGATTTATAAGCTATTTTTTATGGGCCGGTCATTTTTGACCGGGAACACCACCAAGTGTTATAGGGTTTTGAACACCACATGAGGGTTAAGCTAACGAGGATCTATTATGCCCCGAGTCCTGATTTCGTTTTTGGGCTCCAACTTGGGCTTTCTGTTCAAAAAACACATTATTTCTCTCATATTTCTCCAATGTTGCAACTCTCTCTTCCCAGTCTGTCAGTAACGCTCAGTTTCCCGTACAACAACGTTAAAGTCCGCTGCTTAACTACCATAGTAAGATGCATCGTTCTAGTTAAAAAAATAGAAATCAACTAGTTAGTCTCAACTGTTTCCCTAAACCATGATTGGTCAAGCGCACTATGTCACACTCTAAAAAATGCTAGGTTGTTTTAACCCAATTTTGGGTCAAATATGGACAAACCCAGCCATTGGGTTAAATTTTTTTAAATTACATTTTTAACCCTTGTTTGTCCATATTTGACCAAAATTGGATTAAAACAACCCAGCATTTTTTTAGAGTGCATAGATTGTCATTTATGATTTGCTGTTACTGACGATCAGTGTATATTGCTGTGGCGTCTACATGTTTGAGACAAAGATTGTTGATCCCCCTCCTGTCCTGTTGGATTGACTGTACTGCCATACCCCACAAGACTTCATTTCCTCCTGTCCACATGCTTTCCAACAGGATTGAAGCGGCTGTTTTCTAATATAGTACCTGACTGGTAATATGTCATGAAGATATGTGGCCGTCCAACATCTGCTGGGCAGGTAGCAGAAGACCTGCATCTTGTAATCTGCTTGAATCCCTTCTCTTCATATCGCAGACATGAATTTAGATTCTGATGTGTGCTCTATAAGCACAGAGAAAGTATTGCCTGCTTTCAGGGGAATAAAACTGGAAAGTCTGTTCCTCACTTTTTCCATTGTCTTCTTGGTGTATTTGGGTGACTCTCTTGAAAGCATGTCCAAATCTATCAAAAGAATCGGAAGCAAAAATGTTTTACAATGAATATGATTTACAATGACTTCACTTTTTATTTAAATCAGCAAAATATCATGCAATAAAATACATACCATCAGAATGAATGCTTTGCAGTTTACATATAGTTGAAGTAGTTATTTGGTCATTCATTCGTTTGTTCGTCCGTTCGTTCATTTGTTTATTTTTTCTTGTTTTTTTTTTTGCTTGAAAATATAAGCAATATATTAAATACTTCACCGCTGATGAATACATTACAGTTTGCTTTCAAATTATTTCTTTGTTTGCTTTTTGCTTTTATTTTTTGTTCAATTGTTTGTTTGCATGCATTAGATATAATATATAATATCATTATTATAAAGTAGCTTCTCTTTTCTTTCTTTTGATTTTGGGGTAAATTTGCTGACTTCCAGAAATGTATTTTTGTTTTACAAATGTGTTTGTGTTTTATAATGCATAAGCGAGGCTTGAAAAACAAGGCAATGAAACAGCATATTTAAATTAGCATACACTCAATTTGCATATGCTAAATAACATAACATGCTTGGACTACTGTATATCCCTGCAAATAAACACAAGCATTACAGCTGTGTTAATTAAAAAAGGTAATTATGTCTCATAACAATGAATACACTGGCCCTCTCCATGGCCTGCTTCGCTGGTGAGAAGCTTCTCTTATGAAAATTAAAACATTTCTAATGAAATAATGAAGCAGAGAATTTAGCTAAGGATCAGTTACACCCAACACAGAGAGCTTTTTAAATTACTTAATCATTTTACTTATATGAACTAATTATGAACATATTTCCCAATAATATTTCCATTTTATTGTAGCTTAATAAGGTCATGATCAAAATGATATTGCAGCCCAATATTGAATCAATTTATCTGCGTTTATATGATTATGCCAGACCCAAACGGTGTGCTCTTATCATTAAAATGTTCTATTGATGTTGTTCGTCTCCTAGAAATTGACTTGCTAATTGAAAATTTTCTCAAAAATGTTGAAGAATTCGATTCCTGATGAATTCCCTGCTGGCAGAATATCATTACTGTAGAAGTGACTCAGACACGAACTGTGATGGCAGTCCAGTAGTGTGACATACTTCAATGCTTCTGTTTTATATTCAGCGGTGTTACAGACTTAATAAAGAGCACCCTGTGTGTTGTGCAGGTCAGTGACTCACAGAGGGTGATTTCAGTTTTACTGTCCTGCAAAATATGCTTGCAAAATACAGTTTGAGTGGACTCAAGTGCTTTACTTATTATTTGCAGGGACACAATAACAGAATCTGTGTGTTAATTTGAGAGCAGTGGTGGGTTTGCTTTGTTCTGGATCTCACAGATGTGGCCATCGCAAACTCTGCCGTTGTCATGACAACCGTGCCTCAAATGTGTGATACATTGTTGCCTGTAATTGTGATTCCATTGTAAGTGATGCCACTTTTTTTAAAAAAAGCTATCACTGAAGGTGAAAAAATCAAATTTTAAGTCACCTATTATGGAGATCAGTGTTTGTTTCAGTTGGCCAGTTAACACTTACATTTTTACTTTAGATTTTGTTTGGCTGTTGTAACAGGGTTATAATGGCCAGATGAACATAGAGAAAAGGCGATCTGATGGTGTTGGTTATGTTTTAACAAAATCATCAGTTGACCTGAATCAACTAATTTAGAACCTAATCTCTGACTTGTTGATTACATCATCACCGTGATTCTACATTGTAAGATCCAGAATTTTTCGAAACAATTCAAATACTTTCTTAAAGTTGTTCTGAAAAAAAATCTTTCTTTTAGGCACTTACAGACATCAAGAATCAGTGTATGAATCTCAACAATGGTGACAAACAGAATATTAAATTAGGAAAATAAATGACTAGAACGATCATAATTTATTCATACTGCAATGCATGATGGGAGCCATGAATGAGTTTTGATTGGTGGAGCCTATAATGCACTTCAACATGCTTTATTATTGTCACCATTGTTGAGATTCACAGGCTGATAGTATTGATGTCAGTGTGTCTAAATAAAATATATTTTCAAACATTTTGATTAGAACAAATTTTAAGAAATATGTTGGATTATATTGAAAGTGCTGAAAAACTTATGCTATAGAACTATAGTGTTGCTGTAATCAACAAGGTAAACCTAATGCTCTAAATGAGTTTTGTGATTCTGGTCAAACAATGATTATGTCAAACCATAACCAACACCACCTGATCACCTTTTCTCTTAATTCATCTGGCAGTTGTAACTCAGTTACAACAGCCAAACTAATTCTAATGTTAATAGTTTTAAGGGTCAAGAGGACAACTAAATAAAACAATGATCACCATAGTGGTGACTTCGAAAATGAGATTTTCTCATTCAGTGGTTCTGCTTGTTGACTTCAGGTGTCTTCAATGATGGTCAATCATCATTCAATTAACCACTTAATTTGCTCATTAACTGTATCACTCTTGAGTGTTAATTTAACACTCATATTTTAGCACTTTAACACTCTTGAGTCTGGAGCCAAATAAACTCCCAGGAGAGTTAATTTAACACTGGAGTTTTTGCTGTGAACCTTTTAGGGGTTCCATCATTAGATCATTTTATGGAATCAATTTTAATTGATTAATTTTGTTTTAACTGATTACAAAATATACGTATATATATATAAATACACTGGTCTAAAACCAGTGTCTTAAAACTATATAATACTATATAGTATATAATACTATATAGTATTAAAAAACAGTATAAAAACAGTATATAATACTTATGTAGAATATATATATGTGTGTGCATTTGGCAGATGGCTTTATCTAAAGTGACTTATATGCCCTGTTTTCACACAGCTGGCGTATTTTCCAAATTGTTTTCAATGGGAGCACCACATTTTTTTAAAACACCATGAGCATAAACCAAGTGTAAACGAGTCATTTGCGTCTGTTTATATATTTATAAAAAAACAACACATAAACAAACTCTATGAGATACTACTAACACTTCTGTGTGTGTTTCATAGACCTTGACGTCATTACTTATGACCTACACTAATATAATTTTATTAAAAACTTTTAGAACTGCATATGACTTCTGGTCCATCATGATGATTGTTTCATCTCTGTCTCCCACAGATAACCAGGTCCATGTCGTCTCAGTCGGCGGTGAGCATCCGAATCCTGGACGTCAGACGACAACCCTCCCGAACTCGCCACTCCTTACGAGGCTTCAATCTGCGAGGATGCCAAGCCTGGCCAGGTGAGATAACATAACGCCTCTATGTTTTGCACATTGAGAAGTCTCATCAATCTAATCACAAATCACGCTCGCCAGACGCGCTTTGATCGCATTCAGCGTTTGAAAGGCAGCGGAAATGAGATATGTTGTTCCGCACACAAAAATCATCAGTATTGCATGTGCGCTGTCGATTTCCTCAGGATGATATCTCTCGGTCAAGAAGACACTGACTTAGTCGTTCCCAATGGCTTCTTGTGTTGATAAAGCTGTCAGCTGCGATTGGTACCTGGAAGGGAAAAACTGTCATTTCCATGAAACGCATATGTAATCTGAACATCAGACGACTCCTCTCAGACAGCTGGGCTCACCGTTAACATACTATATCAGTTGCAGAGCGCTTGGGGAACATCAGGTGTGCGGCGTGATGAAGTGGCGAGAGTCTGAATTGCATTGTGGGAATGCCGCTCTCAGCATGGCCTCGCTGATTCAGTTTGACGGCAGTTTACAACGCCTAACAAGATTTGTTTTTCCAGAGCTCACAGTACTCCGCCCACCTGCCGGGCTAATGTAGTTTGGCTCAACTCACCAATCTCTCCTCCCTCTTCGTCGGTGTCCTAAAAAAGTGAAGCTTCTGGAGAGATAACTGCATGACCCCCACTGACCTCACTAGACCTCCCACCTTGGACAGAAACATTGGTGTCGTGGCAGAACAATCACGGCGTGTCAGATTTAGTACGGAGCCGAATCGCTTTTCTGCTTTTGTCAAAATAGTTTCATTATTGCTTTGCTCCTACTGTGGACCTTTTCCAATTGGAAAGAACTATCCGCTCTGACATTTCGTCCAAAGGCAATTTATAAACTAGTTGTGAAAAAGTGTGCAGTGTCCAGTCAGCGGTGCAGCAAACTCACCTGCAGTGCTTGGAGAGACTGTTGCTTTTGTTTACACGTGTTATGAAAGAGCACATGCGTTCAGCCAAAAATGAAACTTATGTCATTATTTGTTTACCTTCATGCCGTTTGTCTTTTGTGGAGCACAAAAGTGAATTCTGAAGAATAGAAAGCTCTGTTCCCAAAGATGCTTCTACTTCCTAAATTGGCTGCACAATTTAACTCTTTATATATAAAGTGCTCTTAATGTTTATCCCTAGTTTGCTGAAATTGAATTTCTTTCCTCATTCGATCAAAATTTACAACATTTCCCACTGTTATTATCCTGTTTATCACTGTGAAGCTGCTTTGAGTTTGAAGTGCTATATAAATAAAGCTGACATTGCTCTGAAGAAGCCATAGAATAGGGTTTTTTCCTGCTTTGTACTTCCATTGACTAGTCATTTTGCACGTCTTTATCCGCGAGCTACAACTAAACATTATAATAGCCGAGTAATCATACTCTGACATTGAGCAGGTTCTGCATGTGACACTAGTTTGTGACGCTTCTTTTTATTTAGTTTCGAAGAGACATTTAACATTTGCTTTTCAGTGGCATTAGTCACAATCTGAGCTATATTTATAAAACGGTTCCGTTCCAATCCTTGATTCTGATTGGTCAATAGCTTTGCTTTATTCTTGATAATACACGGCTATGTATTTATTACTGCGCAACACTGCAGTTCCTATGTTGTTTTCATTAGAGCTTTCATGCATATTACCCATTGGAACACTGTTGCTGTTCATGGTCAGGGACTATTTTTTGTGAAGGGATTTTACTTCATCAATATTTTTTTACTTTAATATATTTATTGTGTGGTAACTGTTTTATAAAAGCAATAATGTACTCGAGGCAAGTGCTGTATCGCTGAATAAGTAACAGGGGAATAAGTGACCCCTTTCGCCTTCAGAACTGCCTTAATTCTACGTGGCATTGATCCAACAAGGTGCTGAAAGCATTCTTTAGAAATGTTGGCCCATATTGATAGGATAGCATCTTGCAGTTGATGGAGATTTGTGGGATGCACATCCAGGGCACGAGGGTTCAAGAAACCAATTTGAAATAATTCGAGCTTTGTGACATGGTGCATTATCCTGCTGGGAAGTAGCCATCAGAGGATGGGGACATGGTGGCCATAAAGGGATGGACATGGTCAGAAACAATGCTCAGGTAGGCCGTGGCATTTAAACGATGCCCAGTTGGCACTAAGGAGCCTGAAAGTGTGCCAAGAAAACATCCCCCACCATTACACCACCACCACCAGCCTGCACAGTGGTAACAAGGCATGATGGATCCATGTTCTCATTCTGTTTACGCCAAATTCTGACTCTACCATCTGAATGTCTCAACAGAAATCGAGACTCATCAGACCAGGCGACATTTTTCCAGTCTTCAACTGTCCAATTTTGGTGAGCTCTTGGAAATTGTCACCTCTTTTTCCTATTTGTAGTGGAGATGAGTGGTACCCGGTGGGGTCTTCTGCTGTTGTAGCCCATCCGCCTCAAGGTTGTGTGTGTTGTGGCTTCACAAATGCTTTGCTGCATACCTCTGTTGTAACGAGTGGTTATTTCAGTCAAAGTTGCTCTTCTATCAGCTTGAATCAGTCTGGCCCATTCACCTCTGACCTCTAGAATCAACAAGGCATTGTCGCCCACAGGACTGCTGCATACTGGATGTTTTTCCCTTTTCACACCATTCTTTGTAAACCCTAGAAATGGTTGTGTGTGAAAATCCCAGTAACTGAGCAGATTGTAAAACACTCAGACACCAACAACCATGCCATGCTCAAAATTGCTTAAATCACCTTTCTTTCCCATTCTGACATTTAGTTTGGAGTTCAGGAGATTGTCTTGACCAGGACACACCCCTAAATGCATTGAAGCAACTGCAATGTGATTGGTTGATTAGATAATTGCATTAATGAGAAATTAAACAGGAGTTCCTAATACCCTTTGGGTGAGTGTACTGTATATATGCAGGGCTTGACATTAACTTTAATGCTCACCAGCCACTGTGGCTAGTGGTTTTCCAGTGATTTTCACTTTCCACAATTTGGACTCTGATAACATAGAGGAATCCAAATAATACCATATAGATGTCTTTAATAGTATCTCATAATTCGGCAGCCGGTATATTAGGCTGCTGTCACTTTATGACCTTACTCATGGACCCATTATACAGTTTTATTGCATCGATTTGTATCAAAAAAAAATCTATATTACTGACGACACTAGATTGCACTTAGTTTACTATTTCAGATGCCTTTTTAAAAGACTACAATTGAAAATGTATATCATTGAAAATTCAGCCCGCCAAAGTGGCTAGTAGGAGTGACTCTGTTATATATATATATGAAGAGTTCAGATGCAAAAGCCTCTAAATGCCATTTGAAATTTTCTTCTAAAATGACCATTTTTATCAAGCTTGTATATTTAAGTTCAGTAATTTCACTTAAATGACAATTAATAGGTAATCTTCATTGCCATTTAAAGTGAAATTACTGAACTTAAATATACAAGCTTGATAAAAATGGTCATTTTAGAAGAAAATTTCAAATGGCATTTAGAGGCTTTTGCATCTGAACTCTTCATATATATATCATTTATAGCGATTTTCTTTGTCGCCCTCATCTCTGTGCAGAATAGTTTTTTAAGCTGTTATTTGTCGTGGAAGCTCTGTTTATTTGTTGATCCAGTGCTGTTGAACATTTTATGTCCCCATCTTTTTGAGCATCCGTGAAATGTACAGAACAACAAAAGGTTGTTTGCTTTTGGAGATGTCATGGGAAATTGTGTGCAATCCTTCTTTCTGCGTGGCTTGAGGGCTTCGCTTCGACAATAGAGCCACTGAATGAGGACTGTTATGTGGGATTAAGGACTCTTAGCGATTTTTTGTTGTTGTAAAGAACTAGTTACCTTTGTACTACATTTTTTAGATGTGTGAAAGGAGGGCATTTGTAGTCTTTCGTTTTCATCCTTGGAAAAAGAAAGTAATGACTGTTCCTTTTCTGTTTTTTTAAGTTGTTTAACTATTAAAATATATTTTATTTTATTCTCAGGTGTGCAAAGCTGCTTCTTTTTGCAGAATTTTGAAGTGCTTTTTTGTGTGATTTGAAGAATTGATACTCAATTTTAATTATTTAAATTAAATATATATTTAAGTAGAAGACAAATCTTGAGCATTGAAGTATGCTGCTTATAAGCATTTTAGTCTTTGTGATGCACAGATGAAACATAGTTGTTAAT
The DNA here is from genome assembly GCA_030378365.1 of Hybognathus amarus. Taxonomy (NCBI): domain Eukaryota; kingdom Metazoa; phylum Chordata; class Actinopteri; order Cypriniformes; family Leuciscidae; genus Hybognathus; species Hybognathus amarus. The sequence continues at coordinate 234,232 of JAQIUQ010005598.1, read as the reverse complement.
GCAAGTACATACCTGAGATTAATTAAATTCTCCAGTAAATCACTATATTAACAATTTTTTTGTCCTGAAGAAACTCTCAGATAAAGGCTCATTTATTCACATGAATATGAATGACAGCTGTGAGAATGAAGACTAAAGAGCCGTTCAAAGACATAAAAGTACAACCCTTAACCCTCTTATGTACGTATACTAGAAAAAAGGTACAAAAGCTGTCACTGGGGCTGTACCTTTTCAAAAGGTAAACTTTTGTCCATTTTAGGTGCTAATATGTACATTTTAAGTGTTAATATGTACATTTTAAGTGTTAATATGTACATTGTAGGTGCTAATATGTACATTTAGGTGCTAATATGTACATTTTAGGTGTTAATATGTAAATTTTAGGAGCTAATAGGTGCATTTTAGGTGGTAATATGCACATTTTAAGTGTTAATATGTACATTTCAGGAGCTAATATGTCCATTTTAGGTGTTAATATGTACATTTTAGGTGCTAATATGTACATTTTAGGTGCTAATATGTACCACTAAGGTACCAATATGCAGCCTTTGTGTACAAAATACCTTTTGAAAAGGTACAGCCCCAGTGACAGCTTTTGTACCTTTTTTCTGATATGTTTTTATCATTGTGTGTATGTTGGTTGGTTATTTATTGGAATAGCATACGTCAATGAATCGTGCACAAGAACCCACATTTTTCGCTGACTTTATTTTGCAGATTACAAAAGGTTACATTTTCAGGAATTTTTCTGTGTATTTTTGCCCGTATAATGAAAGTCAATGGGGTCCAATGTTGTTTATGGGCAAAAACAGTTGAAACATCCTTTAAAGTATTTTCTTTTGCGTTCCACATAAGAATGAAATCAAACGGGTTTAAAATGACATGAGGGTGAGCTTTTTTATTTTATGAAAGAAAATCCAGTTGATTTCAGATTTCATGTTGACTTTAAATGGAAACTAACAGATCACACATGTAGAAAATGTTCTCAGAAAGCTCTAGAACTGGAAGGAAACTTGCGAGAGAACCTAAAAGAAGGGTGACAAAAAAAAATGTCCTTTATGTGTGATAACTCAAAGCGATATGGGTGGTTCCCACACCTTAACAACCATGAGATCATAGCGTTACGTTTGTGGAGCTGCTTTTAACCTGGGCAACTCAGTGGACAGAACAAAGACTGAGCGCTACACAATCCCAGTATATACTGAGTCGAGTAGAAAAAGGTACAACAGCTTGGGAGACATTTCATCTTTCAAACCTAGGGTCGCGACACCCGCTGTTTCTGAAGCACATTTAAGGTGAAAAATTGCAAGCGTCTCGAGCCCTCAAATACAGAGGTAAAGTTCAATCCGGTGATGGCTGAACATAATAGATTTGTCTCATTAAGCGCAGGATTCTCCAGAAGCCCCCTGCTGTATCTTCAGATGCAATAGCTTTACGATAACCTGTAGCATGTTTACGCGATTTGTTTCCCATCACCTCGGGCTTCCCCATTGCGTTGTGTCGGCTAAATTGGCTTAAGGTGAGTAAGAGGCGCCCGTGGGAGCGAGATGCGGTTTGTGCGTTCAAACTTTGCTCACGCTCTCTTGCTCTGTGATTAATCACTCGGGTGATTGGGGGAATTAGTCCTGTGGAGGAACACACAATTAGAGTCATTTATCTCTCACCTGAGATTGGCGCTTTAAGATGCACAAACCCCGTCCCCCACATAAACACTGTGAGGCGTTTTTACATGCATCATTTCTACCCACGCTTGAGTCACGAGAGGAAACTTGTTTATGTGCTTCACTGGAGTTGCGTTTTGAATAAATCTGTCAGCAATGATATCTGGTTTGTTGCTTTCAAAGCAGAGTCAGTGTTGCTGTGTTGAGCACTTTTCCGACTGGCTCACAAGTTGGGAATTGTTATCATTGTCTCTTTGCATATTAAGATGATTTAGCATCTATCCATTAATTTAGATGGCACTTATATTCAAAGCGACTTAAAATTAGATACGGCAATGCATTCATCTTAAGGAAAGAGAAAATGTTTAAATACACTCTAAAAAATGCTGGGTTGTTTTAACCCAATTTCGGGTCAAAATTGTTGGATTAAAAATGCAATTTATAAATGTAACACAATGGTTGGGTTTGTCCATATTTGACCCAAAATTGGCTTAAAACAACCCAGCATTTTTTAGAGTGTATGTATAAATAGTACACTGTAAAACCGTATACATACTCAAAATTAGTTGAGAAATGTTTATTTTTATTATTTATTTTATGTTACATATTGGGGATTACAGTGTTGATTTGAAGAATTAGCTCACTCTTTCTATTTAATAATTATAGTGAATTTAAATTGAATTGTAATTGTAATTTAAATAAATATAAATAATTCAAAGAAATTCAACACAAATTATGCATGTATGTAGTGTTCATCCGCTATGTTCCACTGAGGTTAACTTATTACGAAATATTAAGCATGGAAATTTTGGCCGATAACCAATATTTATTTTTTTTATTTTTTTATTTGTATTTTTTTTTTAAAGCTGATAACCGATATATTGGTCAATAAATATATAAACTAATATGATAAAATGCATAAAATACAAATTTCTTTAGGTTGCATTTTAACCATTTCTCATTAATGTTAATTATATACTGTACTTCCTTGAATTTGCAAGCTCAATTAAAATTCGATAAAAAATTTTATTACAATTATGGACTGAATTGCAATTATAAATTACATTTTCAATTCAATTATTGATGCATAACCCTGTTTGAAAATTTTACAGTAAGGTAAAAGGTTTACAGTAAAGTTCCATTTTCAACATTTACTAACACATCATTATTATCAAACGTTGTATCAGTGAATATTGTTTAATGGATTCGAGCTGAGATTAACTTTTGTATTTTGATTAACCAATGTTAACAATAAATACTGCAACAAATATTGATCATTAGTGCCTTAACCACATTTTAAATAATAGAAAAACTTATTATAGAGGAACTATTTATTATACATTAACATTTCACAATTATAATATACAGTTTATTGAGTGTTTGAATTGCACAATACAAACTTCAGAAGATTTTGCCTCGAAAATCACCTATTGAAATTCCTTATAAAATTAAAGTCTTATTATGTATAATTTGCAAACCGTGTCATATTCTCTTCAGATGGCCTCTTGAGCGATTTAAACGAGTACATTATGTTGTGCTCTACTGCTAGCCCAATTAACAAGCTTTGTTGGTGTGGCTTTTCCGTGCTGCAGCGCTCGCTGAGCGTCGCCGCTTGCACTTCTGATAGAACAACAGTGAAATCAGATTAGCTTAAGCCCCTAAATGCATGGAGTTTGATCCCATTTGAGGGATGACAACACAGCGTATTTGTTTGTGTGTAAAAGGTGAATACATCAGGCAGAGGGAGAGAAAGAGGGCCAGAGACATGAAAAAGGACTTAGCCGTTCGCTCATAAGCAGCTTTAGCTCCGGGGGCACGACTCCCTTCCGGCGGTGTCACACCGCTGTTAGACATGGAAGCAGAAAGTGTTTATGAGCTCACGCGGATTTAAGTGTCAGGTAGATGTGTCAGGCCGCCGTATCCATGGGATGTGTGTTTTTTTTTTTAGTTGGCTAGCGCGAAAAAAGAAAAAACGCGTTGGGAATGCATCCCAATAAGCCAAAAATACATTTTCTGGCTTTTCTCAGTCTGAGAAAGCTCCAAATTCAAAAATAATTTCACATTTCTTCTACATAAATGACCCATTTTAAATACACATTCATCTTCGCAGAGGTGAAGTACACTGTAAAAAATATCCGTGATTTTAACAGTAAAATACTGTAAAAATGCTACAGTGCAAAACTGTTAATTGGTAAACAGAAAGTTTCCGTACTATAAACGGTAATTAACTATGATATAATTTTACAGTAAAATACCGTTAAATTTACAGTTTTTGAAAGTGAAAAAGAACAATTCATTGTATAATTTACAGTGAAAAAACTTTGACATTCCCACAATTCCCTGTGTGACACTTCACATTTTATGTATTTTTGTTGAAATAACTATGGTTCCTCATAGTTTTATTGCTTTTTTCTAATCAGTTATGTACATTAGAGTTTTATGTTACATTTAATGTTGTTAAATTAATGTTTAGTGCATTTTTTTATTTATTTTATGTGTGTTACCATGATGGTGCTTAATGTTTGTGTGAATGACACTGTGCAGTTTCTTTAAATAAGTGTTGCTTTATACAAGTATTCACTTGTAATGAGCTGTGATTGCTCGTTGAACTCTCATCACTGCTGTGATGATTGTTGGTTGTGTATTACAATGGTTTAAAACAGATATCAATACGTCAATAAGTTGGTAAATCAATGTTTTATCAGAAAATAAAATACGGTTTATTACTGTAAATTTTAAGTTAAGTCTGTAAAACCATTCACTGCTTCCTACCGTATTTTTAACGGTAAAGTTCTGGCAACCACAGCTGCCGTTTTTTTACTGTAAAATTTACGGTTTATTTTTTACAGTGTATCCCTATAACCAAGATTAATAAATGCTGCAACAAATGCATTGCTCATCGTTAGTTAATAATGCATTAACTTATTGTAAACCATTGTCTTTCCCCCTAAACTCTGCATTTCTGCCTCAGAGACGGCTTAAAGACACAAATGAACAAAGAGACATTTGAAGCTCTCTGATTCCGCAGTGTCCCATTCCTGATCTCGTTGGTTATCTGACATCATCTACATGCCTGACCCTTGTTCAGATTGACATGTGAAGCAGTCTGAGCGTGTGGGCATCCGACTCGTAACCCTGTGGTATTTGGGCACGCGGGGCTGATGGGATGAGAAGAGACAGATATCATACAGTGTGGCGTGTGCAGGGAAAGGCCGAGTGGAAAGGCAAATACTAAGAACGGCCCGGGGACGAGAGGCCTGTCGACTCCACACATGACATCAAATCGAGCACTGAGCCGGCTCACTGTGACGGGTCACAGGGGTCTGGTCCTCCCGCGGGACAGTCTAAATGATGTTTGAGGGGGAAAGTACACTGTGGCTCACATGCACACGCATGCACACACATGCACGTGTAGATGGATTGGATTGCACTTATATGATAACACACACACACACTCTACCAGTGTTCAATCCAGTTATTTCAGCCCACCCTTCATTTAAAATAAAGTCTCTTCTGCTCACCAAGGCTGCAATTTTTTGATAAAAAATACACAAAAAACACAGTAATATTGTGAAATATTATGACAATTTAAAAGTACTTTTTTTATGTTAATATATATTAAAATGTAATTTATTCCTCTGAAAAAATTCCTTTATTCCTCTTCAGTGTCACATGATCCTTCACAAATCACTCTAATATGATGATTTTATGCTCCAAAATCATGTATGATTATTATCCATGTTGAAAACTGTTTTTTACATTTTTATTTCAGGATTCTTTAATAAAAAGAACAGCTTTTATCTGAAATGGAAAGCTTTTGTTACATTAAACACTACCCTTTAAAAAGTTTGGGGTCAGTAAGAATTTGTATTTTATTTTTTGGGGAAATAAATAAGAAATCAATACTTCTATTCAACAAGGATGAGTTACATTGATCAAAAGTTACAGTAAAGACATTTATAATGTTAGAAAAGATTCTAATTAAATAAATGCTGTTCTTTGAACTTTCTATTCATCAAAGAATCCTGAAATAAAAATGTAAAAAACTGTTTTCAACATGGATAATAATCATACATGTTTTTGGAGCATAAAATCATCATATTAGAGTGATTTGTGAAGGATCATGTGACACTGAAGACTGGAGTAATGATGCTGAAAATTCAGAGGAATAAATTACATTTTAATATATATTAACATAAAAAAGTCATTTTAAATTGTTATAATATTTCTCAGTATTACTGTGTTTTTTGTGTATTTTTTATAAAAAAATTGCAGCCTTGGTGAGCAGAAGAGACTTCTTTTAAAAACATAAAAAAATCGTATCGATCTTAAACTTTTGACCGGTAGTGTAAATTTAGCAGTTTCTGAGTGAAAATAATTTGTGCACTGCATGGAGTGCCACATTTAAAAAGTAAGGGAAACATTTTCAATGTATTATTTCAAAGGTAAAAATATAAATAAATAAATCATGTTTTAAAATGACATACATATATAATATATATATATACACAGTATGCGGCGCTGTTCCTCTGAGGAGGCTGAAATGTGAAGTGTGAAATGCAGAGTGAACTGAAAGGTCAGCTGTGATAATGAGGATTATTTATGTGGAAGAATTACACTTTTGCTTCTCCCTTTTGCTTTCTGGCCACATTTTTGGATGGTAGTTGATGCTTTTTCACTTGAATATCCATTCCGATTTAATAATGAAAGGACCACAGTGAACCAGTTCTGGTTAAAGTCAAAGAAAAATACATCTTTTATTGTTATCCGCATCTGAGTAATACATGTAGTTTAAATCAATTTTCTAATTTTGTTTTCTGAACAGGGACTCTTAATTCTCTTTTGAACCGGTTTAATGAAATGAAATGATTCTGCTAAAATGATTAATCACGTATTTTCCATGCAATCATTTGCAAACATGTCTTTTTGTTACTGGGAACTATTTTACACCAATTACACTCTATTTCTAGCCAATTAACTATTTTGAAGTGGAGCATAATTAGAGAGTTTGTCATTGTCTTTATTTCTTTTACTGGCCTAGAAATCACATCTTGATATTTCCAGGTTTTCCACGCACTGTATATTGAATTATCGCTCTCGCTAACAGCTGATGGTTAGTTAGTTAGTTAGGTGTTCACACACATTTAAACTTGTGGAATTAAAACTCTTTATCCTTGAAGTTCCCCGTTCCATCCTCCTCCTCTGTGTGAAGGAGGAAGACTTTGGCAGAAGACCTTTGGTCCTGGAGTCTCCGGAGAACGTGAAGCCGTTTGGGAGACTCTTGGCTTCTGGCTCTCGATCGTCCCGCAGCTTAAGAGGTCATGAGGGGGCTGTTGGGTGGAAATCTAATTAGATGATTTTGCTTGAGGGAGCTGTGTTTGCCACTCAATAAACTCCCACACAGTGCTTCCTTTTTACAATCTTTCCCTCCTTCACATTATTTTTCTCCGTCTATCTTTCTCAGAAGTCTCTGTGTTTTTCTATCCCTCTCTCTCTTCCCTCCACAAACCCCCTCGGGCATTCATTTTGCCCTCAAAATTGGAAATATAACATGACCTTTTGTTGTCACTGTCCTTGGCATCGCAATTAACGTTTGTTAAGAAAACAGCATTCAGTTATTATTTTTCATATAGTTTCTTTTCTCATTTACCCTTGTTTATTATTATTTTTATTTTATTTTTACCAACCCGACAACAACTCATTAAACAAATAATGGGTCACAAAATATGAGGGACGGGATTCGTTCCAATTAACAACTCTGGTTTTGTTTAAAGTCAACATGAAGAATTGACCCTGTTTAATTCTTAATGCATGTTCCTGGTTTTATTGTGAATGATTAATCAGTGCATGTTATTCAAAAGAAGAAAAATGTCTTCATCTTTCAACGGGTAAAACTTGCTCTGCTCTGAAATTCCCTCTTATTTTTCCTCCGCCAGACCGTACGGTATTTTAGAATCAATTAATATTAGGAAGCTATACAACTCCAGTGACTATTTCAGCAAGTAATTTGTTACGCTCTCTTAAGTATGAAATCGATTTCTGAATAATTGGTCACTTTGCGTTTTGATGGATCAGATTGCTGTCCGATACATACTTGGTCACTTGCATACTTTAGCATTATTTATATACCATTTTAGTATTTATTATAATTCATAATGCATGAAAAATGTGTCCTACACATTTGTCCTACACGTCCAATGTCTTGAGGTGTGGTAACTGTATTATAAGTGGAATAATTGACTCCACATTATTCTATGCATATGTGTAGTTCATTCATGAAACTCTAGAGGGCGCAGGATGATCCTCTTTACATGCAATCTGCAAGCAATCACACCATTACCGCATGGCACAAGCTGATTGGCCTCTGCTGATCCTGCAGCCAATGAGATTGCTTGCTCAACATTTAGTATAGCCCTGCTGTAACCCTCCACCTCCCCAGCTCCACTTGCCTAGATCTGCTACAGTCTGTCATATAATGCAGGTCTATGGTCACCACCTCAAAGAGCATGCACAGAGAAGTCCAAATTAAACATGATTTAATGACTCGTAAATGTAAGTACACATTGATGACCTAAGACACAAAACGAGCGGTTTGTGTGAAAAAACAGACAGTATTTATATCATTTTTATGTCTTGTAACCACAGCCACGTCCAAGTGATCCGAGCGCTTTGGTCTGCGCAAGCGTCGGAAGTGATCTCTCGCAAAAAAAATTCAGCGTTGTCTGTTGATATATCGAAATACGTTCGTTTTGTGTCTTAGGCCATCAATGTGTACTTACATTTACAAGTCATTAAATCATGTTTAATTTGGACTTCTCTTTGCATGCTCTTTGAGGTGGTGACCATAGACCTCCATTATATGACTGACAGACAAGAACCTAAAAAGATCAAAATTGAAAATACTGCGAAGAAAAAAACAAAGACACCTACATCTTGGATGCCCTGAGACAAAAAACATACCAAAAATTAATTTCAAAGTGAACTATCCCTTTAAAACCGCAGGTAATATTGAATGCATTTTGGAAGACATTTAAACTGGATCTTTTCATGATCAGGTATGCATGAGTAAAATGTTTACGCTTTGTAAAAAATGCATGAATTTTGCTAAAAAGTCTTAAATATTCTGTTTTGTCTTATTCTAAGAAAAGACAGTTCATAAGAGTGGTGCATAAATGAAGTAAAAAGGCCCAAGAAGTGTTAACACATCCAAGAACCATGAAAATAATTTGGATGCGTTTTTTTTTATTTTTTTTTATTTAAAAAATAAATAAATAAACAGCTTTCCAATTCCCAACCTTGCAACCTGACGGGCAGCATTTCATCCACAAGCACTAGTGCAAACCGACGCAGTAGATGAGGGATGTTTGGAAGGAGGCGCTCAGCGGGACGTCTGCAAAACTTCTCTTTCAAGCTGAGAAGAGTTCAATAAACAAACATCTTTAAAATATAACATGGCCCGTTTCCCCTGCTCCAGTCATGTGTCTGGCGTTTGTGCACGGCTCTTTATGGAGCTTTCTGCACCCCAGACAATGCTGGAGTTGGAGCACGTTGATTAAAGTGTTGTAAATGTGACCTGCCGTCGCTGTGGCGTATGCATTATCATCCACAGACAGAAGTGGAGCGCTGCGAATAATGAAGCGCATGGGAAGAATAGGCTAGTTTAGTTTAAAGCTGCTGTGGATGGAAACATTACATAACATTATCAGCTCCAAGTACTCCCAGAGTTATGAAAAATGCTTTGGAGTTTCAACACCTGGAGTTTTACTCTATAGTATCCAGAACATTTGTAATTTCAGGGTTCATTGCCTGGTGGTTTAATTATGTTTCAAATGCTGGTCACAGCTGGTTAATTCTGATGTTGGATCACTATACTTCAATTGTTCATTTGTCCCTCCATGAAAATTAGTTATTTTATAACCGCCAACACTTTACAATAAGGAAATGGAATATGGAAATACATGGAAAATGAAAAGCCTTAGCTATTAAAGATTTTTGTTACTTTGTTAGTTCATTGTGCATCAACTAATGTTCACATGTATCACTTTTACTGTTAAACGAATGAGGTAATATATGTGGACATTATTTTTAATCAAGATTGATGTGTGCTGTAAAAGTGTTTTCCATTCACTATAAAAAACAATTTCATGATATGTTACCACAACCTTTTTTCTTTTGTCAAATCAACTTAGATTCACTAATGTTGTCTAGCTAACGTAATATTTCGAGTTTTAATTAAAATTATATTTTTCACTCAAATTTGTAGTTCAAAATTGTGAAGGTAACCAGGTTTCATACTTTGAAGTTAAAAGTAAAAAAAAAAAAAAAAAAAAAAAAAAAATATATATATATATATATATATATATAGTCAAAAGTTTAAAGTCGGTAAGATTTTTTATGTTTTTAAAAGAAGTCTCTTCTGCTCACCAAGGCTGCAATTTTTTGATAAAAAATACACAAAAAACACAGTAATATTGTGAAATATTATGACAATTTAAAATGACATTTTTTATGTTAATATATATTAAAATGTAATTTATTCCTCTGAAAAAAGCTGAATTTTCAGCATCATTACTCCAGTCTTCAGTGTCACATGATCCTTCACAAATCACTCTAATATGATGATTTTATGATTTTTATTTTTATTTCAGGATTCTTTGATGAATAAACTCATCCTTGATGAATAGAAGTATTGATTTCTTATTTATTTCCCCCAAAAATAAAATACAAATTCTTACTGACCCCAAACTTTTTAAAGGGTAGTGTTTAATGTAACAAAAGCTTTCCATTTCAGATAAAAGCTGTTCTTTTGAACTTTCTATTCATCAAAGAATCCTGAAATAAAAATGTAAAAAACTGTTTTCAACATGGATAATAATCATACATGTTTTTGGAGCATAAAATCATCATATTAGAGTGATTTGTGAAGGATCATGTGACACTGAAGACTGGAGTAATGATGCTGAAAATTCAGCTTTTTTTCAGAGGAAAAAATTACATTTTAATATATATTAACATAAAAAAGTCATTTTAAATTGTCACAATATTTCACAATATTACTGTGTTTTTTGTGTATTACAGTACAGAAGAGACTTCTTTTAAAAACATAAAGTCTTACCGATCTTAAACTTTTGACCGGTAGTGTATATACGAAAGAAAGGAAGAGAGAGAGAGAGGAATAGCATCTACACATGACCCAGGTTGAACTCCTAAGCAGTCCACACTTCTGTTTTGACAGAAAATCTTATTTCGAGCCATCATTTTTTACTTTTAAATGTATAGCCGAAGTTTGTGTTTAACACCAAATGACAAGTAGGATTTCACACTAGGCTTTCTAAACTTAACTTTACGTTAACTTACTCTCGTATTGATTGGCAAGCCTGCCCGCAGCTCACAGCCTGTGATAACAGCACTGCCGTGAATGAACGTTAACACCGAGGTCTGTTTCTGTGCCAGAATATGTTTCCATGTGAGCGTGACTGACAGTCAGTGGGCTTGAAACCAGCATGAGTAAATGTGCAGTCCAGCTCTTATACATTAGACGGATATCAGCACCTCAGGGCAGAAACATACTGTAAATAACAGTGTGTGTGTTTCTTACTGCAGTGGTAAAAAGAAAAACATCACTCAATGGGTGTTACAGTAGTTTCCTTCAAACGTGTGCCGTTAGATGTTGATATATGCATTTCAACTGTTTAAAGAAGTAGGTCACACACGCATAGAAATTCTCATTTTTACTCAGCCTTGAGTCTGTATTTGTTTCCCATGATTGCAAAAATAATAATTATAATAATAATACAATTTAAATACTTTTTTGGAGAATTTTTTGCATACAAAGAGAGTTTATGGTGACCAAAAACACAGTAAAAATACAGTAAAAAAAAATCAGTAAATAATACAGTATGTATATAAATTAAAAAATATATATATTTAATATTTAACAATATTATTGATCTGTTTTGTACTACTTTCATGCTATCACTGTGAAGCTGCTTTGATACAATCTGTATTGTGAAAAGCGCTATATAAATAAATGTGACTTGACTTGACTTATATACTTAGCTTAAACTATATAATGCCTATATATATATATATACATAATTTATTTTATATTTTATTTATATTTTATATATATATATATATTTTTAATATAAACAATATATATATATATATATATATATATATATATATATATATATATATATATATATATATATATATATATATATATATATATATATATATATATATATATATATATAAATTTTTTTTTTATAGCTTGACTGCAATGTTAGTTGCTTTGGATAAAGGCATCTGCCAAATGTATAAAAGTAAATATGATGCATTGATGCCAAAAGTCATTGTTTCTGTGCAACACTTCAAAATGCAGAATTAAGCATGACATTTGAGAGATTTAAATTCTTTCCATAAATATGTGTGCATAAATATAGACCTTGTATGAAATGGTGTTGCACCAAAAATACCAGCACACTGGTTTGAAATGGCATGATGCGAGAGTGATCGAACAATGGCAGAATGTTAATTAGGTGAACTATTTCTTTAAAAGCTTCTGTGATATTTTTACATTGTATGCATTAGGCAGACACATTTACACTCTTATCAGTTCTTGCTTACCATGGGAACCAAACCCATGACCTTGGCGTTGCAAGCACCAACGCTCAATTGTTTGATCTACAGCGAATGATGGGTTCCTCGTCCATTAGAGTCAAGCGAGCGCGTCCTGGAGGACTGAGGCTTAAACACAAGCACTTTGCCACTTTTGGAAACACCAGCTTTAATCATTTTGAAGTGAAGACATCAGAGTTAGTGTGGGGTCTCCTTTGAGTATACTACTGTGTGTGTCTCAAGCATTTGTCCTTGCTTTCACTTTCCGTGTGTGTGTGCGCGTGTTTCCCTTTCATTTTCCAATCTGAGGAAGCTTGAGTGCTCCTCTCTGACTTCATTTGTACTTTAGGGAGCAGGAAAGACTTTGCAAAAAGATTTTTAATTTACTTTATTTTTTCCTCCTCTCTCCTCTAATTACACTTTTGGATTTTCTATCACCTCCCTAAAAATTGACTTAAATGGCGTGCAAGCCTTTTGATGACCGTGTAATGAGAAATGAGCAACGAGAGAACATGGGAATTTTAGCGGGATTGTCTGAAGTGCCGCCCACTCCCTCTCTTTTTCCCGAGCCTCTGTTCCTCCCGCCCTCCTAAACGCGTCCATCTGTTGTCTCACACACCGGCTAATGTAGTAACTGGGCCCGATGCCTCTCACAAGTACACCCACTCTCTCTGCGACAGCAACTTCTTCGCCTTGCACTTCTGATTTATCACAGAAACTGTCGTTCGAAAGCCTATAGGCCGAGAGCTCGTGTGGATTTAGCATTACAAAAGAAGGTATTTTGTTGTTACATTTTCAGGAAAAGATCCGCGTTGTTGTTTCTAATGCACTTTGTGCTTGTGGTTCACTACTGTATGTTCATATTTGCATGATTTGTAATATTTAATCATTACAGATCACTGTACAAAGCTGTCGACAACAGTTGCACAACAGTTGCCTGAATATATTTGGAATCTATTAATAACCTAAAAGTGAAAGTTTTGCATTCAAAAAGCACATTATAAACGAACCATTGCTGTGGACATCAATCAGTGCGATTAAAGGGATAGTTCACTTTGAAATTAATTTTTGGTATGTTTTATCTTACCTCAAGGGCATCCAAGACGTAGGTGTCTTGTTTCCACAGTAGTTTCAATTTTGATATTTTTAGATCAAACCGTTCTCTTGTCTGTCAGTCATATAATGCAGGTCTATGGTCACCACCTCAAAGAGCATTCCACAGAGAAGTCCAAATTAAACATGATTAATGACTTTGAAAATGTAAGTACACATTGATGGCCTAAGACATCGAAACAAGCGGCTTTGTGTGAGAAAACGAACAGAATTTAAATTGTTTTTACCTCTTGGTACCACAGCCACATCCAAGTGATCTGAGGACGCGGGCGCTTTGTGAGTTACAAGAGGTAAAAACGATATAAATTCTGTTCGTTTTCTCACACAAACCGCTCGTTTTGTGTCTTAGGCCATCAATGTGTACTTACATTTACGAGTCATTAAATCATGTTTGATTTGGACTTCTCTGTGCATGCTCTTTGAGGTGGTGACCATAGACCTGCATTATATGACTGACAGACAAGAACGGTTTGACCTAAAAATATCAAAATTGAAACTACTGTGGAAACAAAGACACCTACACCTTGGATGCCCTTGAGGTAAGCTAAAACACACCAAAAATTAATTTCAAAGTGAACTATCCCTTTAAAAATAACTTCATTTCAACCTATCAAGTGTTGTCCAGAGGCTGACGGGAACTGCACGACACAACTAATATGTTTGCACTGTTTGTGACAACACCAGCTGCATGAACTTGGCAATATAGATAGTATGCATACTTTGGTCTGTCACCGGTGTCAGCCGTGTGGACGTGCTCCAGAATAAGCATAGTGTACAGTGAGTCATTTACATAAGGTATATATTGACTTGTCGACTATTTTTCTGGATGAGTAGTTGACTAGAGAATATGAGTAGTCATGCAATCTCGTCTATGTTCCTTCAGTGGGATTTTTCACCTGTGTTATGATTCAGCATCTGATCACTTAAACTAACAGCACTCCTTATTCAAAAACACGTATGATTTGAGGAGTCATGCATATATGCTGTTTCATTAAAATCTCTTTCTGTGTCTTTCTCCAGCTCATTCACACCATCAGCGTAGTGGACAGGGATGAACCGCAGTCTGGACATCGCTTCTATTTCACACTGGCACCCGAAGCCTCCAACAACCGACACTTTACACTGTGGGACATCAAGGGTGAGAGACTGGACCTCTTTATTATACATTTTGGATGCACTGGAACATTTTATTTTACATGCACGAATATTGCATTTTTTACCAGGCAAAAGTTTGGCATATTTATTCCAGTCTACACTGTCACATGATCCTTTAGAAATCATTCTAGTGTGCTGATTTGATTTGTTGATTAATTTTTGGAGAGTGCTGACAATGGGAATTGTTCCATACGGAAGAGTATTAGGGCCAAGCAATAATAAAAATATAAAACCATCTCGAGATTGAAGTCATTATAATATGAAATTAAATCTCGACTTTATTCTTGAAATTTAATGAGTTTATTCTCAAGATTTTATTTCAACTTTTTCTTGAAATTTAACGATTTTTTCTCGAAAAACAATGACTTTATTCTCAAGATTGTATTTCAACTGTTTTCTCAAATTTTTTTTCGAAGTTTTTTTCTTGAAACACAACGACTTTATTCTCGATATTTAATGAGTTTGTTCTTAAGATTGTATTTCAACTTTTTTCTCAATTTTTTTTTCTAAGTTTTTTTCTTGAAACACAGCGACTTTATTCTCGATATTTAATGAGTTTGATCTCAAGATTGTATTTCGACTTTTTTTCTCGAAATTGAAAGATTTTTTTTCTGAAACACAACAACTTTTTTCTCGATACTTAATGAGTTTATTCTCAAGATTGTATTTCAACTTTTTTTTTTTCTCGAAACTGAACGATTTTTTTCTCAAAACACAACGACTTTATTCTCGATATTTAATGAGTGTGTTCTCAGGATTGTATTTCGACTTATTTTTTCTCGAAATTTAAAGATTTTTTTCTCGAAACACAGCAACTTTATTCTCAAGATTGAATTTTGACTTTTTTTCTCGAAATTTAACAATTTTTTTTGAAACACGACGACTTTATTCTTGATATTTAATGAGTTTGTTCTCAAAATTGTATTTCAATTGTTTTCTCGAAATTTAATGATTTTTTTCTCGAAACACAACTTTATTCTCGATATTTAATGAGTTTATTCTCAAGATTGTATTTTCGACTTTGTTTCTCGAAATTTAACGAGTTTTTTTTCGAAACCCAACCACTTTATTCTCGATATTTAATGAGTTTATTCTCAAGATTGTATTTAGACTTTTTTCTCGAAATTTAACGAGTTTTTTCTCGAAACACAATGACTTTATTCTCAATATTTAATGAGTTTATTCTCAAGATTGTATTTCAACTTTTTTTCTCAAAATTTTAGTTTTTTATCATATTAGAGTAATTTCTGAAGGATCATGTGACACTGAAGACTGGAGTTATGATGCTGAAAATTCAGCTTTGATCGCATTACATTTTACATTATATTCAAATAGAAAACAGTTATTTAAAATTGTAATATTTCACAATATTACATTTTTTTAATGTATTTTTGATCAAATAAAAGCAGCCTTGGTCCGTAAGCATTAGAGACTTCTTTCAAAAACATTTAAAAAATCTTTTTGTCAGTAGTGTACCTATTAGCTATTAAAATTAGTCAAAAATGTGCCACATATAAGCAAATTTACAGCTAAAAGCAGAACATGTGCAGGGTTTTTTTCCGCTCAGTTACAAGTATTGAAGCAGAATTTTAGCTCTGGTCCCTGTTGGGTTGATCTAAGACATTTGACCTTTGACTCCTGTGTGTATGATGACCACAGCTCAGGTCTGTCTCCTGCAAAGGAGAAATCAATAGGAGGACAGTCGTCTGCTTAATCCTCTCATGTTGGCCACTTTTAGACCGTCTGTCCATCTTCAGGGGGAATTGAAACGTCAGCACTGTTTGTTGAGTCTAGAAAGGAGTTCTCGTTGAAGAAAAATCACCCGACCAGTGAGAGTTTCTGCAGAGCATCTTTACTCTATCTTTGAGCGAACTTCCCCAAGCGGGACACCTTATCTCTGACTCATGATAATCAGATGGATACGGGCTGTTCGGTGTTCGACACTCCTCTCGACAGGACGCTCCGCTGTCTTCGAACCCCGCATCAAGGTGCCCAGTTTATTCACTCTCCCAAAAAGACCAATATGGGCAGAAAAAAAACATCTTTTATTGTAAGTCTGACTTGACAAATGCAATCTTTCATGAACGCTCCGAAGAGGTAGGCCACATTGTCACTTTTATGACATTACCTTCTGTTGTAGCATCTGGTGTTTGTGTTCGGAAACTGAGAATGAGGGGTATTTAATATTTCTGTCCAATTCATATGCATGGCTTTTCTGTTATGCGCTGGGAATTCTGTTGTTTTGACTTTAAGAGTCATTATTTAAAGACCCCAAATTGAGGTTTTGTGGCTTTTATTACTCGTCAAAAGTTGACAAATGTTTAGCAGATTAACACATTACACATGATTACAAAATGAAAAGTAAATAAATAAACGGACAGACACAAAGACAGACAGACGTACGGACAGACAGACAGACAGACAGACAGACAGACAGACAGACAGACAGAGATTTTAATGCACACCATCCAACTAATCAGAATGAAGTATTCAGATAGACCGTGGTATAAATAACGATAAAGTATTCTAGTACGCAGTTAATTTGGGAATGTTCCTATAATGTCATCAGAGATCATTGGGAGCGCTCTAGGATTATCTGACGTGAATCCGTCTGCAAATAATCAGGCATCTTCTCCTTAGATAGATCTCAAATGTGTATTTTTCATTTCTGTTTTGCTTTGTCAGTCTTATATTTGTTGTCTCTCCCCAAACGGCGGGGTTGTGTTACTGCCAGGCTCTTTAGAGATGTGTGTAAGTTTCTTTAGAGATGTGTGTTAGTTGATGTGACGCATGGGCAAACCCAGACTGATCTGACAGGATGGAAATGTCAAGTGTGGAGAGCCAGGGAAATGTCAGCGGAGCACGTGAGGGACACACAAACACAAACACATGATGCACGCTTGAGCGAGAACCCAGTGTGTGGGGGACGCTCAACACACACTCACATAGTCACACACACACACACACATATATATATATATATATATATATATATATACATATATATATATATATATATATATATATATATATACTACCGGTCAAAAGTTTAAGATTGGTAAGATTTTTTATGTTTTTAAAAGAAGTCTCTTCTGCTCACCAAGGCTGCAATTTTTTTGATAAACACAGTAATATTATGAAATATTATGACAATTTAAAATGACTTTTTTATGTTAATATATATTAAAATGCTATTTATTCCTCTGAAAAAAGCTGAATTTTCAGCATCATTACTCCAGTCTTCAGTGTCACATGATCCTTCACAAATCACTCTAATATGATGATTTTATGCTCCAAAAACATGTATGATTATTATCCATGTTGAAAACAGTTTTTTACATTTTTATTTCAGGATTCTTTGATGAATAGAAAGTTCAAAAGAACTGCTTTTATCTGAAATGGAAAGCTTTTGTTACATTAAACACTACCCTTTAAAAAGTTTGGGCTCAGTAAGAATTTGTATTTTATTTTTGGGGGAAATAAATAAGAAATCAATACTTCTATTCATCAAGGATGAGTTACATTGATCAAAAGTTACAGTAAAGACATTTATAATGTTATACACTCTAAAAAATGCTAGGTTGTTTTAACCCAATTTTGGGTAAAATATGGACAAACCCAGCAATTGGGTTAAAAATGTCATTTAAAAATGTAACCCAATGCCTGGGTTTGTCCATATTTTACCCAAAATTGGGTTAAAACAACCCAGCATTTTTTAGAGTGAAAGATTCTAATTAAATAAATGCTGTTCTTTGAACTTTCTATTCATCAAAGAATCCTGAAATAAAAATGTAAAAAAACTGTTTTCAACATGGATAATAATCATACATGTTTTTGGAGCATAAAATCATCATATTAGAGTGATTTGTGAAGGATCATGTGACACTGAAGACTGAAGTAATGATGCTGAAAATTCAGCTTTTTTTCAGAGGAATAAATTACATTTTAATATATATTAACATAAAAAAGTTATTTTAAATTGTCATAATATTTCACAATATTACCGTGTTTTTTTGTGTGTATTTTTTATCAAAAAATTGCAGCCTTGGTGAGCAGAAGAGACTTCTTTTAAAAACATAAAAAATCTTAACGAATTGGGTAATATTTATATTCTCTATTTTGGTAAAGGTATTTTAGGAAAATGTGCTTAATTATCAACAAAAAAAAGGTTAATTAAAGGTGAGGTGTTTAATTTCTGTACTAGTGGCTCCAAACGGATGTGAGTGGTAGAATAGGCAATAGCAGCCTAACTTGATTTCAGGATGAAATATGACCCAAAAACTCTCCTAAAATGACACCTACACAGGTTTCCCCTCTCAAGCACACTCAAAAGAACACACTTTGCTTCCTCCCACGTCCCATATCCCCCATACTTCTGTTTTCATGGACACATTTGTCAACCTGTCAGATTAAATCTGTCACTTCTTTCTCTTCGACACCGCAGCGCTGCTGTTACCTTCTCCCTCTGTGATCCGAGGACAAGCGCAGGTTTTTTAGCTAACTTTTCCCCTATCTGTGCTAGTGATCCACTGTAATGTTGAATAGCCACATCGGAGTGCTTCGGGAGAGAGAGCGGAGGCTGTTTGGCACGTTGGGGAATTTGATTGACGACTCCAAACAAAACATCTTTTGGCTTTTGATTTTGGACAGCTTGTCTGGAGCCAGTCAAGAGCACGAGCTGTTTTCTCTCACCAGGTTTCATTTGTCTCTCTATGGCTTTAACGTTCCCCGTGGTCCGATTGCACCCCAGTTGTCTGTTGGCCTGCTTTTAGTCGAAACAGAACGTATAGCGCAGGCAGAGGGCATTGTTCATTGTTACTCGTTTGTTTGGGGATTTGTTTTGGCGTCGGTGGTAAGTTTTGTTCTGGTTGGTTTTCACAGTTCTCTTTCCATCTTCTTTGTTAAAAATGGACTGTTCTGCCCTCAGTCGGCTGATCATGTGATGCAGAAACGTTACAATATGATTCTGGTCTGGTGCTCAAAACAAGTATTTATACCAAAACAAGAATAAATGTATAAAAACATCAGATCAAGTGACTAGATCTGTTATCTGATGTGATGACATTAAACATTAATATTTTGGCTCAAGTATCCATCCACTTTTCAGGAATGGATTTTATTATTGTATATGCTAATACAGATCAAAAGTTTTAAATAATTCAGTTTTTTTAATGTTTTTGCTCACCAAGGCTGCATTTATTTCATGAAACATTTTTCAATAAAAGATATTATAGTAAAAGTAATATTGTGAAATATTATTACAATTTTAAATAATTGTTTTCTATTGTAATGTATTATGTTCAAATGCCATTTATTCCATATATATATTATTCCTTATTTATATCCCTATAACAGCAAAGCAGCTATTACTCAGCTACACTCTACAAAATCTGTCAATGGGGCTGTACCTTTTCATAAGGTACACTTTTGTACCCAAAGGCTACATATTGGTACCTTAGTGGTACATATTAGCACCTAAAATGTACATATTAACACCTAAAATGTACATATTAGGACCTAAAATCGACATATTTGCTCCTGAAATGTACATATTAACAACTAAAATGGTCATATTAGTACCTAAATGTACATATTAACACCTAAAATTGTCATATTAGTACCTAAAATGTACATATTAACACCTAAAATGTACATATTAGTACCTAAAATGCACATATTAACACCTAAAATTGTCATATT
The DNA here is from genome assembly GCA_030378365.1 of Hybognathus amarus. NCBI lineage: Eukaryota > Metazoa > Chordata > Actinopteri > Cypriniformes > Leuciscidae > Hybognathus > Hybognathus amarus. The sequence goes on along the minus strand of JAQIUQ010005598.1, from coordinate 213,980 downwards.
AGTACCTAAATGTACATATTAACACCTAAAATAGTCATATTAGTACCTAAAATGTACATATTAGCTCCTGAAATGTACATATTAGTACCTAAAATGTACATATTAACACCTAAAATGGTCATATTAGGACCTAAAATGGACATATTAACACCTAAAATGGTCATATTATGACCTAAAATGAACATATTAGCTCCTGAAATGTACATATTAGCACCTAAAATGTACTTATTAACACCTAAAATTGACATATTAGTACCTAAAATGTACATATTAACACCAAAAATATACATATTAACACCTAAAATGGTCATATTAGAACCTAAAATGTACTTATTGACACCTAAATGGTAATATTAGCACCTAAAATGTACATATTAACACCTAAAATGTACATATTAGTACCTAAAATGTACATGTTAACACCTAAAATGGTCATATTAGGACCAAAAATGGACATATTAACACCTAAAATGGACATATTATGACCTAAAATGGACATATTAGCTCCTGAAATGTACATATAAGCCCCTAAAATGTACTTATTAACACCTAAAATTTACATATTAGTACCTAAAATGTACCTATTAACACCAAAAATTTACATATTAACACCTAAAATGGTCATATTAGAACCTAAAATGCACATATTGACACCTAAAATGGTAATATTAGGACCTAAAATGTACATATTAGCTCCTAAAATGTACATATTAACACCTAAAATTGACTTATTAGCACACAAAATGTAATATTAGCACCTAAAATGTACATATTAGCACTTAAAATGGTCAAAAAAATACCTTTTGAAAAGGTACAGCCCCAGTGACAGCTTTTGTACCTTTTTTTTCTGATAGTGTATTAGAAAAATAAATTACATTTTAAAATAATTTTCAAATAGAAAAACACCTATATAAATAGTAATAATATTTCACAATATTACTACTGTATTTTTGATTAAATAAATGCAGCTGTTGTGAGCTGCCTAAACATTTTAAAATATTCAAAGATTATGTATATTATATTTTGCAAAATCACAAATACATTTTTACATTTACAAATTTGATGCATGAAAAGTTTCCCTTGTCATCAATTTAAAATGTTGTTTTCTATGGAATTTATGGATTTAAATAAAATCTTTATATACATTTAAGCTATTCTCTACAATATTTCATCAGCTAGTAATTGTTATTGTCTTGTGTACAGTAAAACCTGCCGATTTTGTGAGCGAATCATTCTTTTGAGTCTTATTCTTTTTTGTGAGTCACTCTGAAGGGCTTGTTAGCGAAATGAATCCTTTTAAAAATCCATATCCAACGACTTGGAAAGGTCACATGGTAATTCATCGGTCAAAAAGTGCAGGAACCCTTATAAACGTAAGCACTAAATTTGATTCACAGCTTTTGATGACTCGAAATCAATTATGAAGTTAATCTGAGCGCTGATACGAGGTGCTGGACTCAATCAATGGTCCTCTTTTTGTCATTTAGGTGTTTTCCAGAAAGACGCTGGCCCAACTAGATTAATATTGAAAGGTCACGGCTCCTTGCTCTTTAATAAATGATTGGTTGATGAATTTGACATAACCCAATCAATGACTGTGGTCTCATTTTTAAACACATTGGCGTTCGGATCTCAGTATTTACTTCAGCTCATTGCAGGGAAAACAGCTCAGCGGTTGTTTGGTTATGATAATGTCTCCATTTCTGATGTTTTAGACTTTAGAAAGGGAAATGGATTTGTTTCCTATTTGATGGTGTGTGCTATAGCCTATTTATGAGAATTAGAGAGCCTTTGAGAGAAGATTTACTGGTCCAGTTGAGTCACAATGTCATAGTGCTTTTACTCAGCAAAACTCCCCGTGTCTGTAACGGATCTGGCTGTATATATCAGTAAGCCATGCTCTAGCGCTGGAGGTGACAGTGATGTATGTCCTGTATGATGGATGGCTTTTGTCCCTGGTATGCAAGTCCATTAGTTGAGCTGTTGCTGTAGTATTTGCTGTATTCTGTCAGTGTTAGTCACATTCATACATCTGGCGTTTCAGCAGCTGCTGGAAAAGCTTTCAGGCAGTTCTGGGGAACTTTAGATTTGCTTGTATCTACCCAGCAAACAAATTTAGGTTCTGGGTAACGTCAGTTTTTGGTTCCCAGAACATTCCAAGAACTTTCCCTTAAGGTTATGGGAACGTTGCTGGAACATTCTCCTTACAATGGAACCTAAAAATAACCTACATGGAACGTTCCTATAATGTTCTTGTTTGGTTCCCAAAAAAATAACCTCATGGAACCATTCGGGAACGTTAGGGGAACGTTCTGTGTTTGCTGGGTAGCTCTTAACCCACAATTATATTCTTTTATCTATATATATTCTAATATTTCCCCACATTATCCCCTGACAAAACAGAATGTGGTCCCGACATACATTACTGGTTATTCACCCTTAGATCATTTCTTTGGTAGGAGTCAGTGATACAACAGTTTTAGGACTCGTGCTATCATGTATCTCCTTTTCCTTGCAGTGTGTTTGTAGCAGACATCATTGTGCACCATAATCTTCTACCACCATCACTGTTTATTAAAGTAGTTTTGCTGAGAATTTACTCACCCCCATGTCATCCAAGATGTCCACGTCTTTCTCTTTTCAGTCGAAAATAAATTAAGGTTTTTAATGAAAACATTCCAGGATTTTCTCCATATAATGGACTTCAATGGAGTCCAAACGGTTCAAGGTCCAAAAGACAGTTTCAGTGCAGCTTCAAAGGGTTTTAAACGACACCAGATGATGAATAAGGGTCTAGCTCTTAACTCATAATTCAACACATTCTCACCTAGGGCGTCATCTAACTGACACTTTTGACCATGCGTCTAAATCCGACATACATGGCAACCTTTAGCGTGAGTCAGATGACTGGGTTTAGGTAGGTTTAGGTCTGGGGTAGGGTTAGGGTTAGACCACTAGGAGGCGTGTCTCATATTGACGCTAAAGGATACCATGTGCGTCGGATGTTGATGCATGGTCAAAAGTGTTAGTTAGTATGACACCCTAGGATAAGAACAGGCTGCATAATTCTATTCTTTTATCTATATATATTTTAGTATTTCTCCACATTTATGTTCAGAAATAAATATACAAAATCTGTCACTGGTTCAGTACCCTTCAAAAGAGTTCTAATATGTACAATTTATGTACTAATATGTACACTTTCTGATACCAATATGTACCTTTGAGGGACTAATATGCACTCTTTAGGTACAAAGGTGTACCATTTGAAAAGGTACCACCACAGTGACAGCTTTTTACCTTTATTTCTGAAAGTATACTGTATATAGTATTATACTGTGAAAACTGATATTGTGAAATATAAGTATTTTGTATAAGTATTTATTTAATAATAATAATAAAAATAATACATTTTATTTGTAAAGTGTTGAAAGTAACAGCAAGTTGACTAATTGGTCGTAATTAAGTCCTGCATAATTACAGTAGGCTGGTTTCAGGCTCACCTTTTCAGTAATATCAGATTGCATATATTGAGTCATGTTACGTAACATTCTCTGTGTCCTCTCCTCTCATTAGAGAACACCGCCGGCATCAGAACGCAGCGGTCTGGGTTTAACCGTCAGGAGCAGAACGTGTACCTGTTACCCATCCTGGTGGTGGACAGCGGCCCTCCGGCCCTCAGCAGCACTGGGACCCTCACCATACACGTGTGTGGCTGTGACCCGGACGGGGCCATTCAGTCCTGCAACGCCACCGCGCACGTCATGTCCACTGCGCTCAGCCCTGGCGCTCTCATCGCACTGCTGGTGTGCATCCTCATTCTCATCGGTAAAACCTTTTACTTCAACTTTCTTTATTGATTTACAACGTCTGTGAGAATACAGTTCAATGCATTCCCAGTTTCTTAAAGAGGACTATGTGTTATAACACATAGCTTTTTTCAACCTTCATCTTTCTTCAGTGTGTAATTTTTCTATTTGAGAATGAAAAAGTTCTCTATATCAGTGTCAGGGTTTCTAAACTCCCTGAAACGCCTCCATTATAGTCTTGAGTTTTCTTTAACGAACACAATATTCCTCATTTAAATAATTAATGCGCAGAATAAATGGCGGGGCCTGGTTGAGTTGGTTAGTAGGTGTTGAACCCTGGTTGAGTTCTTAGTGTGCTCTAATCAATCACAACACACTGCTCCAGACGACCAATCAGAGCACAGTGTGCTTTTCAGAAGGAGGGGCTTCACTGAGACAGGAACTAAACAGGGGTGTGCAACTTTGTTGGTTCACTCTAAACAATGCTGGGTTGTTTTAACCCAAATTTGGGTGAAATACGGACAAACCCAAATGTTGGGTTAAAAATGCAATTTCAAATTTTAACCCGACTTCAACTTTCGCTTTTTGACTATATATTTAAGCGCCATTTCGTGGCCGCAACATGCTCAAAAAGTCACCAAATTTGGCACGCGTGTCAGGACTGGTGAAAAATGTTGTATTTTGTGGGTTTCGTGGATGGGCGTGGCAAAATGGCTCGCTAGCGCCACCTAGAAAATTGGAAAAAATTAGCCCCTCCTTCCACGTTCAACCTACATGCACGAAATTTGGTGGGGACGTGTATTATATCAAGACGCACAAAAAAGCCTCAAGAACCCCTACCCTAAACTCGATAGGAAGTCCGCCATTTTTAATTTGGCGGCCATTTTGGCACGATTTACACACTTCGTACTTTAACGAACTCCTTCTAGGGATTTATTTGGATCGACTTCAAATTTCTGCTGTGCCTTCTAAAGGCATTGCCGATGTAAAGTTGTGCTATCTGCGCGTTTTCGTCATGGGCGTGTCCGTGGCATCAATGATTCGCCATGAAACAGGAAGTTGTAGTAGCTTGGCTGTAAATGCCTGGATCTGCACGAAATTTTACACATTTGACAAGAGTCCCGCCCTGAACAAATCTATGCAATTTCCCATTGCCAACTAAGTTGCTAACAGGTTGGCAACTGATTTTGGGAAACACACCCCAGAGCGTTACTGGCAGACTAGAAGAGAGGAGCTCCAACAATGGAGAATATGAGGAAAATCATTCAAGCATAAAAAACTGTTTCATAACTGACTTTGTAAAAGGGCATAAAATGGCCTCTTTAACTACAAATGTGAAATGCATGCTTCAGAAAGCCAAGCAAGAAAGGAAATATTGAGTTGAACTACTTTTTTTTAGGTGGATGAACTTATGCATTAATGATGTAATTCCTGTGGGTGGAGTTCGTTGAATTTAAACAGTGTTTTTCAGATCGTTGCATCACACACTCACACGGGTACCAAGCAAAAGCAACCAAGTTTGTTTGTTTGTTTGTTTTTCGCGATGAAAGACTTTGACAGACTGAGTTGATATGCGATTCTGTCACACCAGTCCCATGCTGTATGCATGCAATATCATGTTATCGGTATAGCTTTGAAACCAGTGTGACAGATTTGACAGCGTATTGACTACCAGCATCATGTAGCATTGCATTGCAGAGGCCGTGGGTTTGAATCCTATCGTGCACAAATGAACTGATGGAAATTGTTGCTTGAATTCAATGTTTGCTATAAAATCATAAAGATTTTGCACACTTTAATGTGCTTCTTATGACTAAAAACAAAACACAGATCACCAGGTGACAGGTGTTTGAGCATTATTATCTGCATTTATGGATCGAATTAATACAACCTTTCGTCAGTAGAGTGCATTGAGACCAGCAGACTATAGAGGGAAGCAAGTGCTGAACATTTGTACACACACATGTTCACCTCTACGACCACTGTAACTCTTTTAATGGTCCATCATCATTCTTTTATATCCTTGTTCGTGGGTTCAAATGCGGCAGGAGGCAAAAAAACAAACTAGAATGACATGAAAGCTGATCAATATTTCATACAGCATCCTCTGCCCACTGACTGCATTTGCTCATCCTCTATCAGGAAGAGTACGCAAGCTTTTGTTCACGAACACACACACAATGCAGGCCTCAGTGAATGACATCCAGCCTCTCTAGTGGAGAACTGGTGAGTTAAGGGATGCTGGTGAAAGAGCAGCATCAGCACCACTGTCCCCGCGGATCACTGAGCGCTTTAAATAGAGCAGCCTTTCCAGACATCCACGGCACTCCTGTTCCCGTGTAGATGAGCGTCGGACTGCGGTTCTGTTGTCATCGCTGAAAGTTTTATGACTTTCTTCTGGCCTCAGTATATGTGTCTTTATTTCTCTCCTCTCCACTTAGAGCTTTTCCCATCCCTCTTTCTCTCTCTCTGTCCCCTGCAGTCGCTTATAAAGTATGCCACATGAATTGTTCTCAGTCAGCTGAGCAGGGTTTTTTCCCCTCCCTGTTGCTCATCTTTCCTGCGGTAAATCATTTATAAGTCGATGTGCGGGTCATCAGACGCACATCCTTTCGGTTTAATTAGCCATGTTTGCTCAGTCAAGCATCACTATCATTATTGCTCATACTTTTTTGTCAGGGACTTTTCAAAACCGTTAACCCTAAGTATTAGGGCTTGTTGGGAAATAATAATACAGTATTTGAAAGCATTGTTTATGCTTTTTTTCTTCTCTATCCACTCCAAATAAATGCATTTTTAGTTTTAGGAATAAAATAATAGTTTAAAGGAGTAGTTCACTTTTGCTGATAATTTACTCACCCCCATGTCATCCAAGATGTCCATGTCATTCTTTCTTCAGTCGAAAAGAAATTAAGGTTTTTGATGAAAACATTCCAGGATTTTTCTCCATATAATGGACTTCAGTGGGGTTCAAACGGTTCAAGGTCCAAAAGACAGTTTCAGTGCAAACTGCAAACTGTTCAGAAGGGCTTTAAACGATTCTAGACGATGAATAAGGGTCTTATCAAGCGAAACGATCGCTTATTAAAAAAAAAAAAAAGTTTTATAAGCTATAATGGTCGGGTGTTCAAAAAGTTAGGGTTCAGGGTGTGATGTGCATTTATGATTCTCCCGTTCAAACTTGTTCATCAAAATAAACGAATCTTTTCCCGAGTCAATTCATTCATTTCGTTCGTTGAATGAACCAAATTACATGAAAAAAAGATTCATTCATTTTGATGAACGAGTTCGAACAGGAGAGTTACGAACGTGCATCACAGAACAGAGCAAGGCGAGCATTTGAGCTTATAAAACTTAAACTTTGTTGTTGTTTTTTTTTTTTTTTTTTAATGAGCAATCGTTTCGCTTATAAGACCCTTATTCATCATCTGGTGTCGTTTAAAGCCCTTTGAAGCTGCACTGAAACTGTCTTTTGGACCTTGAACCGTTTGGACCTCATTGAAGTCCATTATATGGAGAAAAATCCTGGAATGTTTTCATCAAAAACCTTAATTTCTTTTCCACTGAAGAAAGAAAGACATGGTCATCTTGGATGGCATGGGGGTGAGTAAATTATCAGCAAAAGTTTTTTTTTTTTTAAAGTGAACTATTCCTTTAAGGATTTAAACACCAACTTCACATATTATTATAAAATAAAACCATAAAAAAAAAAAAAAAAAAAAAACATTTTCATTACTGGCTGTGTTGAAAGGTGTGCCAAAAAGTAGGGGGTGTCCCGAAAGGTAGGGAGTTGGTCGAAGGGTTGGGGGCGTGCTGAAGGGTAGAGGATGTGTTGAAAGGTTATGACCGGGTGTGCCAAAAAGTATGGGTTGTGTTGAAATGTGGGGTTGTGGCAAAAACTAGGGGGCATGTCAAACCATGTATACAGTAAGAACCATCTAAGTAGCTAAATAGCAATGTGGTAAAACACCTTAGCAACCGCATAGCAATGCCTAAGCAACTACTTGCAACACTAGCATTACAGTGGTGAGTTTTTCCATGGACAAATACCACTCATTCTCTGAAAATATCTAATCATCTTGACATTAGTGTTAATGTGTGAGTGAAGCACCTCAAAATGTATCTCTAATTAATAATTCAATTGAAATGTCATTCCAAAGGACATGATCCTCTTCTGAAATGAACATCAATTAAATCTGAAGCAGCACAGTAAAGCGGAAAGGCAGAAACGGATTAAAGTTTAATGCTAGGTGTTTGAAACCTTGCCATACCTCACTCCTTAAATGTGTATAACTTTTCTCTTTTTGTTGTATTTGATTTATGGAATCAAAATCGTATTTGGAAAATAAAATCCATAGTGGGCTAGTCTAGTTTAACCTAGACCAGTCTTTTAAAGAGATACTCCACTTTTTTTGGAAAGAGGCTCATTTTACAACTCCCCCAGAGTTACACAGTTGGGCTTTACCGTTTTCGAATCCATTCAGCCGATTTTTTTTATATTTAGAAGAATATCAGTAACCAGGCAGTTTCTGGTCTCATCTGACTGCGTTTACATGCAGCCAATAACCCGTTCAAAACCGGAATATTAGCAATAACCCGGTCTCGAACGGCCATGTAAACACTGGCAAAAACCCCCAAAATGCTCATATCCCGGATTTTAAAAACCGGGATATTACAGCCGTTCTCGCGAATCCAAGGTGTTATAAATCCTTTAGCGTAATATGAGAATACCCTACCGTACCCTACCCCACACCTAAACCTACCCATCACAGCGCGTGTTATAATAACGATAACGAGTGCCATGTGCGTAGTATAGCGCCGTTTTGTCATATACTGTAGCGTTCTATATGACGCTAAAGGATGAGAATGCGTTGGATATTATACCTAGGTGTACCCCTTTTCTAACCCGAATTTTTGGTCATGTAACGCGTATCGGCATATCCCCATAGTGATTTGTGTTCTGCACATGTTCTATTCGCAAGGAATCTTGGTCTTTTGAGTAGAGAAACTTCTCGGCGCATACAAAAATCCCGGAGTAAAACATGGCGAGACACAGCACAGCATACTTTTGGAGCGAGGTCAGTAATGTTACAAGCATCAAAGCGCAAACAAAGACAGATCGCTAATTGGCTGCATGTAAACGTAGTCATTGACTCCATAGTGGGAAAAAATAAATTCTATGGAAGTCAATGACTGACGTTTACATGCAGTCAATTTTCGGGTCGGGTTAAGGTCACTATTCGGGTTTCTGAAACATTAGGGATAACCCGTTTACATGCGTGAGCAGAGAGAGTTTCTCCTGTATAAATGGAATTGCAATATCCCGACGTAAACGGCGACGCACGGTTAGCGTCTAGATGTACAAACAACCTTAAGACGCAATATGCGTCATTTCCGATTCTTCTTCCTGTATCCAAAGACAACAACAACAGCAGCATGCGGATAATGAATAGGTCGGGGCAGATAGCGATCGTCTTTGTTTGCGCTTTGATGCTGGTAACGTTACCTGACCTTCGCTCCAAAAGTATGCTGTGCTTACGCCATGTTTACTTCCAGTATTTTATACTGCACGCAGATTTTTGTATGCGCCGAGAAGTTTCTTTACTCAAAAGACCAAGATTCCTTGCGGATAGAACATGCGCAGAACACAAATCACTATGGGGATATGCCGATACGCGTTACATGAACAAAAAATCGGGTTAGAAAAGGGGTACACCAGGTATAATATCCCGGTTTTTAAAATCAGAAACTGTCTGGTTACTGATATTCTTCTAAATATAAAAAAAAATCGGCTGAATGGATTCCAAAACGGTAAAACCCAACTGTGTAACTCTGAGGGAGTTGTAAAATGAGCCTATTTCCAAAAAAAGTGGAGTATGCCTTATAAATGTAATGAACGTCCCAGGCATCCAGTGCAAAGATCGGCTAGATCTCGTGACGTTAAAGGGAAGAGGGCGTCCCTCCTGATCACAGCCTTCTTCCAATGCCGCACCATTCCTATTAGATCAATTTGTGGCATGATAAGGAGGGAATGAAAACAAATTTCTACCTAATTACCCTCAAACAAACAACCCCTCCATCAGTTCATTCCGAGGGTGACCGTGATAAATCCATTTGGGCTCAGCAAGGCATCTGCACACATCCGTCCCAATTACAGCCCATCTGCCATGATGGGAGTCCTGGCCACCCGCCGCCAAGGGTAAATTAGCCGTCTTGTCAGGTCCGCTTAACCGAACATCTGCACGGCAAGGAGTCGCAACATGTTTCACAAAGGCAGGTACATAATGCGGTTCTTCACCCCATACCTTCAGTACAACGTAGGACGCGAATGGGGGTCTGGATCCGTCCGCTCGTTCCAGATGGAGAACGTGTGCTGGGTTGTTGAGGGAAAAAAGTGCTGCGACCTTTTAGTGATTCAATTCCTGCTAATTCTGAACCAGCCTATGTAATCGATGCATGTAATCCCGTAATGTGTCTGAAGACTGGTCTGTGCATGCGTCTTCACAGGAATTACCACTTTAATGCCGAAGCGTCATTTAGTATGCGTCGTGCACTGCAAATGCAGTCCGTGAAACTCAATTCACTTTACCTGGCTCGCGGCCATTCAGAGTCCTTGATCATGCCAGAATCGAAGAATAACATGAAGGGAGAGCTTGGTCAAAGACTTATCTCTCCAAGGCTTGTGGAAAAACACTGAATCAAAGAGCCAGGGAGTCACACCGTCGCTCCTGTGTTTTCAGCCATTTGTTGGTCAGTAAACAATTGCAGACTGGCCTATTGCAAGTCGGTTACACAGATTCATTTACATGTCATGTTTAGGGTAGATAAACACTGACGGAAAGTGTTGGCTGAAAGAAATAAACAGCAGTAAGTATTAATAACTCGTTTTTCCTGTGAAATGTTATGAAGTTATGAAACTCCAGGTGTGGGCTACGGCTCGTGAATTGGAAATTGCCGTATCGGATTGATTTGTCATTTCCAGAAAGGGGCCGAGTGTGTTCATTTTCTGTCTTGTTTGTACACCGCTTTGTCAGTTTTCATATGGTTGGAGCTCCTTGCAAAGCTCAGCGCTGAGACGGATGGTTCATGGCGAGCAAAATTAGCTTCAACTTCACAGCGAGAGCCTTCATAAAGCGCTCATACTTTAGTTTACTTGTGTTTGTCCTGTTCTACCAGGAAAGCCATCCATAAAACAAGCTTCTTAGTGTGCAGTCACTCTAGATACATACAGTATGTTGTCGTTGAATTAAATTTTTGCTTATGTAAATCTATATGAAGAGTTCAGATGCAAAAGCCTCTAAGTATTTGAAATTTTCTTCTAAAATGATCATTTTTATCAAGCTTGTATATTTAAGTTTCAGTAATTTAACTTAAATGGCAATGAAGATTACCTATTAATTGTCATTTAAGTGAAATTACTAAACTTAAATATACAAGCTTGATAAAAATGATCATTTTAGAAGAAAATTTCAAATGGCATTTAGAGACTTTTGCATCTGAACTCTTCATATCCATCCATCCATTCATGGGCAACACACACTATCAGACTAGGGGTGTAACGATACCCTCATGTCACGACTTCGATACATATCACGATACTGAACTCACGATATGATATTATTGGTTAACAAAAAATGCACTGTTGATTAAAATGCTAAATTTGATATTACATTGTGGGTTTAAATGAATAGGTTTGGACTTGGTGCTTGTAAGCCAAGGACATGGTGAATAACAATATTAATGATTCTGAAGCTGAAAATACTGATTAGTATGTTCTTTATAAGTACTAATAAAGAGCCGTAATGTTAATAATATGCATAATAATTTGCCATTTTTGGAATGTATTTTGAAAGATATGCCTTGGGTTAGTTAAAGCAAGAGTTTTTCTAACTCACAAAGAGCATTTTAAAGGAGTAGTTCACTTTAAAAATAAAACTTTTGTTGATAATTTACTCACCCCCATGTCATTCAAGTTGACTCTTGAAAAGATTCGTTCATTTCAAGTCACGAATGCGCGTCACAGAACAGAGCAAGGCGACCATTTGAGCTTATTAAACTGAAACTTTATTATTATTAATTTTTTTTAATAAGCAATCGTTTCGCTTGATAAGACCCTTATTCATCGTCTTGAATCGTTTAAAGCCCTTTGAACAGTTTGCACTGAAACTGTCTTTTGGACGATGAATCGTTTGGTTCCCATTGAAGTCCATTATATGGAGAAAAATGCTGGAATGTTTTCATCAAAAACCTTAATTTCTTTTCGACTGAAGAAAGAAAGACATGGACATCTTGGATGACATGGGGGTGAGTAAATTATCAGCAAAAGTTTTTTTTTTTTTTTTAAAGTGAACTACTCCTTTAAAGACTGCAATGAAATAAATGTAAATCTGAAAAGTTTTCCTAAAATGTATGCTTTTTTGAGCACTTTTAAGTACTTTGCTGCTGTTTTCTACAATCTCATAAATGGTTGTCTGAGCGCTTTCATCCTCGTCATTCGTCCTCTAAAGGAAAGATGAAAGAAATCCTTTCCGGACCCTCAGACGTTTCCCTCTCAAGATTAGAACGCCAGCCAAGACAATGGCTCTCTTATAACGTTAATGATTATGTAAAATGGATAGCCTTTGATCAGACATGTGCCTCCAGAGAAAACATGCTTAATGAAATATTCAGACGATATTCAGACGATCACTTACTGAATTTGAACTTTGCACCACAGACATTATTGAGCTTATGCATCGTGATCGTCGCAGATAAAATCAAAATGATAGTTTTGTGACTTTTAGTAGCCAATTGGATTCTGATCGAGTTGCAGTTTCCACACCTTATTATTAGTGCAGTAATAATTAAACCAAAAAAAATGTTTACATTTATATGAGCTGTATGATGAGCCAAAAAAATGACAGCAGATTTAATTAAATGTCGATGTATTGTCCAGCAGAAAGCAGACAACAAAATTGAACACAGTGCACGCTTCATCCCACACCATCATAAAACACAATGATGTTGTGAACATGACACTACATTAAAACTACAGCATTACAAACAAGCTTAATTAAACACACATTAATAGATCAATATCAATTATTCCAGCGAGCTGCAATGTTATGATGTTTTAGCTGATTGCTTGGATGTTGCTATGTGGTTGCTAGGGCATTGTGGGTGGTTGCTAGGGTGTTGCTAGATGGTTTTCTTACCGTGTGAACTGAAAAAGTCTCTTTTATTTTGGTCTATTGGACCAGAAAATCATAAATCTGATTGCTTAGAAAAGTAACAGCATGATTTGAGGTATAAATCATTTCCATATGGTGCAAACGCTGTGCGCGCATAAAGTGTAATACCTTGGGTTTTGGATTTGTGCACGCAAGCTACTTTTGAACAGTCAATCTCAAAACCTCCACAAGCGTAGTAACCTACATTGCTAAATCGCTGCTTTTGTCTCCACTTTTAGGAGGCTTAAAACAGATGCATGGAGGGAATTAGGTCAGACATTTTTTTGTCCATATTAAATACATCAGTGTTTCCTAAATTGTAATTGGTTGGACTTTTCTATGAGCTGATAGGCCAGCATATCTGTGCACGCAGCAGTGAGTTCAGCCGCCGGTTCTGTGTTTATTTAAACAACACTGACAGATCAAATGTAAGAACGACGGCATGCAATCACAAATGCAGACGCTAATTAACATAATTCAGCACAGATTAAGAATTCATTGGTTTATTGAGACGGATGCTGCTTTTGTTTTCCAACTCATTCATTTATTAAATGATCCATCTCAATTGTTTGCCTTTTCAGTTCGTGTTTAATTCCTCATTCATATCTGCACTCCACCTCACGGCAAAGCTTCGTGAAAGTCTCATTTATTTCTAATCCTTTCTACACTTCTCCTCTCAATCATGTATTGTTAGTAAATGAAGACATTTGGATGGCAGATATATCACTTATTAGTCTCAAATCCTCATGAATAATGCACTCAATTGACCGCCTTCGGATGTTATTGACCAGATCCTGCCTTAGCAACTGTTGCTGTGTGCAGTGTTCCAACCTGACAAGGTGTTGCTCTCTTATAAGATTTGTTGCAATTTTAAGTTTGTTTGCAATCAGTATTTATAGATATTCGACCAACTTTCATTACACAGCCCAAATGCACTAATGCACTACCTTCATTCATCATGTCTCAAATCAACTCATTTTAGCATAACACGTTCAACAAACACACTCACACTCAAAATCCTAAAAGACACTAACAACAGGCAGCATTATACAATGTAACATTTGTCAAATTGCTTTACTAAACAAAGAACGACTCTCTATTCTGTATTCTAGAATTAACTTCAGTTTGTGTTACATAGTCCATGTTTGTATTACGGGACCAAATTACAAATATATATTCAATTTTAGTCCACTGGTTAGTCCAGTTATGCCTCAAATAAGTTATTCTGCAAATGTGTTCACATTGTAGTTTATGCACGTTTTCTAATGAGATCAAAAGTTTTGTGACTCAAATAAGCGCATATTTTAAGTGCAACACTGCATTCAAATTTTCATTTCAAATGGAAAACACTTCTTTCATAATAATACATTTTTGGATATACCATGTAAACACTGCTGTTCGAAGTCTTTCATTGGTTTATATCTACATTTCACACTGTAAAAAAATACAAATAATAATAATAATAATAATTCAAGATTTGTTATCACAACATTTTTTCTTTTGTCAAATCAACTTAAATAATTTATTTAGTTCAGATAACTTATTATTTTAAGTTTCTGATGATTAAATCAATCTCCCTCATTGTATTAACTCACTTTTTCCAGTTCAATCTTCTTAAATTTTAAGGACACCAGGTTACTTAATTTGTTTAAGTTAAACCAACAATATTTTTTACAGTGTGAGAAATAGCTTATGCTTATGAAGATTTGGCATGTAGTTTTGCACTTTGAGTGAGAGGTTTCAAAAATCGTGTGACATAAAAGATGTTGTGTGTAAGCGGTTGGTGAAAACTGTAATGCGCATATTGGCGTTTCCACACAAAAAATTGCTGGGTTGTTTTAACCCAACTTTGGGTCAAATATGGACAAACCCATTTGGTTAACATTTTTAATTACATTTTTAACCCAACATTTGGCATTGTCCATATTTGACCCAAATGTGGGTTAAAACAACCCAGCATTTTTAGAGTGTAGCTATTGTTTTGGCAAAGAATGCAATGATAATGACCCACAGTTTAGCCACATAGACCGATGCTGTGCTCACTCTGTGAAGAAGTTTCTCGAGTTCACACTTACATATAATTAGAGTAGATAAGATTAAATGCGTATTTGGCATGCTGTGCCTGAGGTAAGTGTTGGAGGGATGCTGCTAAACTATCGATGGAGTGAGGTGAGATTGCTGAATCTATACCTCTTATCATTGATTGCTGAGTACACTCGTGTGAATTAACTGAACGTGTTCCTCTCAAACTTTGTTAATAAAACATCATATGGAGAAATGGGTCCTAGCGATTGAGTAAAGCTGTAATATCCAGTCAATATATTTTACCGCTTTAGCACACTTTACAGAAAATTTAATTGACCGAGAAGGCGGAGCTTAGCAAAGGGTAATTTCTAGCAGAAACTGCTATGAGATTATTCCGAGCGTTGTTCTAATGATGCGGAAAGGACAAGTCTCTCATTAAGATTTAGATGTGGTTGGTAATAAGTTCCCTAGCTGCGATGAGATGGCAGTTTGGGTTTGTTAATGTCCTCCTCGTGTTGTGATGTGATCCACTGAGAGAAGTCGACTTCTGCTGTACAAGCGGCTCAATTGTTTACTGAAGAGTCAATTCGAGGTTAATGGATTTTCCTTTCCTGTTTGAGACAATTTGGTTTTCTAATAAGTAATTTTCTTGGAAAATGTGATGCTTGACACATGCAGGCTTTGCATATTTTAAATAAACTCTTTTAGTATGCTAAAATTTCTCATGAAAAGTAATGTTGAGCAAAGCTCACCTTTAACGTATGTTTTTTCAAACGAGATCCGAAGGTTAATTTAGTTATTTACTGTCATTTTTGGATTAATTGAATGCATTCTTTCTGGATAAAAGTATTCATTTTATTTTTCCCAAACATTTTAACAGTAGTGTATATGTGTTTAAATTAAGTATTCCTCTAGTTCCTCCTTTAGAAAGTTCACAATGTTTCTCGAAGGTCAATTTCAATAAATTCTCTTTTTTTGACTCTTCAAAATTGCAATTCTTCATAACATGGTCAATTCTAATCTTAACATCTGTTAAATAAAGTGTCTCTCTTGTTTGTCTCTCATTGTTCAAATTTCTCATGAAAAGTAATGTTGAGCAAAGCTCACCTTTAACGTATGTTTTTTTTTTTTTTTAACGAGATTCGAAGGTTAATTTAGTTATTTACTTTCTGGATAAAATTATTATTTTTTTTCCCAAACATTTGAACAGTAGGATTATGTTTAAATTTATTATTCCTCTACTTCCTCCTCAGAAAGTTCTCAAAGGCCAATTTCAATAAATTCTCTATTTTGACTTACAGGGAACTTTTTATTAGAGCCCAGACCGATAAAGGATTTTGAAGGCCGATACAAATATTTTGGGGTTTTAAAATCCAATATGCCGATATATCAGCCGAATATTTTATTTATTATTATTTTTTTTTAGAAACGCGCAACAAAACATTAACAGATTTCCCTAACATAATTATTTGCAGTCATTTATGAGTTTTAACTAAAATAATATGATAAAGCATTTTAAAAAGAGATTATTTATTTAGGCAGAAAAAGTTCAATGGTGTTTCCAAGCTCATTAATGTTAACGTTAGTGGTCTTCCACTGATGATAGTGGCATTAGCTAGCTTTGTGGTTAGCTAGTCTATGATGAGCCATAATTTAGCAATAGATTTGCAGTAGACATACATTACATTTTCAATATAACAGGCCAAGGAGAGATGATTGAAGCGTATTTCATCTGTTTTAATTTTATTTTTGAAATATTCATTTATCGACCATTATAACTGCCGATACCGATATTTTGGAAAATGCCTAATATCGGCCGATGATATCGCTCGATATATCAGTCTGGCTCTACTTTTTATATTTAAAAATTGCGATTCTTCATAACATAGTCAATTCTAATCTTAACATCTGTTAAATAAAGTGTCTTTCTTGCTTGTCTCTCATTGTTCCTTTAGTCCTGGTACTGCTGATCTTGACCCTCAAACGTCACAGGAAGGGCCAGCGCATGTCTGAAGATGAGGAGGACATGCGCGACAACGTCATCAAATACAACGACGAAGGCGGCGGAGAGCAAGACACCCAGGCGTACGACATGAGCGCCCTGCGTAACCTCTACGACTTTCCAGAGGTCAAAAGCTCGGATTCTGGCCCCGACCTGCGCTCCGTCCCTCAGTGGATCCAAAACAGAGTGGTTGGAGACGGCGGGCCGGCCGACTTCACGGTTTTCAAAGGTTATATGCGCAAGAAGGTCGAGCAAGCGGACGCGGACTTATCGGTGCCGCCGTACGACTCGTTCCAGACTTACGCTTTCGAGGGCAGCAGTTCGCGGCTCTCTCGCTGAGCTCCATCCGTACGCTATCCACAACCTCAGAGCAGGACTTCTCATACCTCAGCGATTGGGGGCCGCGCTTCAGGCAGCTGGCGGGCTACTACGCCCCGGCTCAAGCTGAAGAAGAGGGGTCCTAGCACCATGCTCACCCCTGACCCGCTCTCAGAAACCCTACTGTCCAGGTCCTGGAGTCGTTTTCCTCCCTGACGCTTTCGCCCACAGTTCCGCAGTGACGTTTGTTGGATCCCGGTTAGTCTGGAGAGATTTAATGTCACCCGTTATACTTTGCAAAGTGACTTCTTGTCTTGTAGGAAAGTTCAGGACAAATATCGAAGGAGAAGAGCATTAGGCCGGGTGCTGGGCAAACCTCCAACATCTCCTCACCTGTCAGAGAGAGCAAGAAGAAGCGGGGCCGTGCCATATGCACTAATCAAAACTCCCTTTGTTTCAGGTTGGTTTTTTTGTGGTCTCTTTGCCCATCTGTGGAAGTAAGGACTTTAACTCACTGGGATTTGGAGGAAGACAATGGAAATTTCTTTTTAAATATCAACATTTAAAAAAATCTTAAATAAATAAGTATTTATTTAAAAGAAAAACAAACAAAAAAAGTGAAACAATATTTATGTATTTATTGCTTTGTATTTATTTATTTATTCATCCTGGCAATGGACTGGAATAGAAAAAATGGACATAATTTTTGAAGAATATTGAAGTTGTCAGGGTGACAGACAAAGACTGAATATGGTTGGGGTGGGATTGTTATCAGTGACAGTAAATCGGTCTTGAAAATATTTGTATTTATTTTTTAGAGACTCTTTTTCTAAAACACGAAACCGATTCTGGTGGAGAAAAGTACCAGCTGTTGGGGTGAATCTCACGAACACATGCCCAGGTCACGCTTCACCCACAAATCATGAGAATAAAATAAGAAAATACGTTTTGCATGAAGATAATGAAGTCTGTTTTAAGGGAGCAAGGTTTGTGATATTGTGCTTATGGAAATTAAGCACGTTTTCCCTCCAAATGTTGTTTTTTTGTATTTCTCATTATTTCCCAATAGATCCTTTGATCTGTAATATAGTTAAATTACTGTAATTTGTATTACAGTAGGGAGAATTTGTGGAAAATGTGATTAATTGTCATAAAAATAATTACTAGGCTTCATTTACTTTCTGCAAAATATGATTAAATATTTCTTTCTTTGATTCTGAAGTGAAATAATTCCTTGACAGGTTTCGTGAACATTGGTTTTGTTCGTCATACATCTTGTGTGTTGTGTTGCTTTTCAACTAAGTATCCGGATGCGTTGCTGTGGAAGTTGTGTTCGCCGTTGAATCTTTTCAAGGGGAATTTTGAAAGACAACATGGCACAGTACACGACAAGAGACAAAAGAGGCCATCTGACAGGTTCGTTATCAGTTCTTTTATAGACATCCCAAGATATACATGTTCATTGATGACTCTGTGTGTGTGCCAACAAGACGTTTCCAGAGGTGATTTGGTTGGTTTTTGATCATTGTGTGTTGGGTTGGGGCTGATGAGTGAGAGTGATGGCATCAAGACGGGGTGAAGCGCTCATGTTTTTCCCAGAACCAGCACCCTTAAATGTCCACCCAAACATGCAGATGTATGGCTAAAATACAATTGAAATCATCAATAAATATTTACGGTTTTTCAAGATTTTTCGAATGCTGAGTTTTTGTGCCATAAAAAGAGTGAATGCATAAATCTCACAGAAACATGGTAATTTTTAATCTTGCATTTTAACAGTTCTAATCTCTGTATTAGGGATGCACCGATATGAACATTTTTGGCCGATATCGGTAATCCAATAATTCTTTATATCTGAAAGCCGATAACCAATATATTGCCCAATAAATCTAAATTCCAATTTTTATATAATTTTGGAGAGCCTGATAACAAAAACAAAAGTCTCACCAATAAAATCTGCTTTAGTATGTCGGGCAAATGTTCTTTTCTGGACTGATACCGATAACATTAACCATGAACATACATCAGCCGATACCGATATGGTGGCCGATATATCGTGCAGATTTTTTTCTTCTCTTTTGTAGTTCTCATTGTTCTTAGTGATGGTTATCATTATTGTAATACAGTACCCTTTATAAATATATATATATATATATATATATATAAAAATTATTTACTTTATACAAAATGATTACATTGCATTAATGAAGGGCAACATAAGAAATACTGCTGTGATATATAACTGATTTTGCTTTACAGCAATTAGAATATTAGGAGAAAATATAAAGCAAAAACAAACTTTAAATCGTTGTAATTTTCTTTATGCAAATTTGTATTTTTTTTCTGATTCTGGAGGGAAATGTGACTCGGATGATCACTTTAACACACAGTGCAGCAGCAGATGTTCTCATTTTAACAGCAATTTTAGTTCCAAATTCTTCATCTAGTCTCTGTATTAGGGATGCACCGATATGAAAATTTTTGGCCGATATCGGTAACCAATAATTCTTTATA
Source organism: Hybognathus amarus (assembly GCA_030378365.1). NCBI lineage: Eukaryota > Metazoa > Chordata > Actinopteri > Cypriniformes > Leuciscidae > Hybognathus > Hybognathus amarus. The sequence continues at coordinate 194,103 of JAQIUQ010005598.1, read as the reverse complement.
TCTGAAAGCCGATAACCGATATATTGCCCGATAAGTCTAAATCCAATTTTTTATATAATTTTGGAGAGCCTGATAACAAAAACAAAAGTCTCACCAATAAAAGCCACGTCCCAAACATACAATTTTAATGTTTCTCATTAGAATTTTATGTAGCCTATCAGACTTAACTGTATTTTTCTTTCTTTTCTTATTTTTGAAGCGATTCCAATCATATTTGAGGCAGTTCAAAACCATCATGGTGAACAGTGCGCATCTAAAGCGTCTTAGCTGAAGGAAATAATCTCTCTGCATTTGTATGTCGGGCAAATGTTCTTATCGGGACGATACCGATAACATTAAAAATGAACATATATCAGCCGATACTGATATGGTGGCCGATATATCGTGCTGATTTTATTTTATTTTATTTTTTCTTGTCTTTTGTAGTTCACATTGTTCTTAGTGATGGTTATCATTATTGTAATAGAGTACCCTTTATAAAAATATATAATAAAATGATTTACTTTATGCAAAATGATGAGATTTTGAGAATATTAGGAGAAATATACAAACTTTAAATCATTGTAATTTTCTTTATGCAAATTTGTCGTTTTTTTCTGATTCTGGAGGGAAATGTGACTCGGATGAGGTTTTGTCAGGAAAGGGAAGTGCAGTGCGGCCGCTATAAACTGATGATGATGTTGAACACGGGGATCGCTTTAACACACAGTGCGGCAGCAGATGTTCTCATTTTACTTTGGCTTGTTTTTGCTTTGAGCCGCGACTGCGTTTGATGGATGAGCTCTTATGGCAGTGTATAAACCTGCACACGTCAGTGGCCACCCAGAGCAAGTCTAGACAGACGTTTCGAAACACAGCGTTTGCGCAGAATCAAAATAGTCCAAACACAGATAGGAGTGACATCCAAACAGCCCACAATTATAGAAAGAAGCACAAGGCTAATGCAGACTGAAGATGGAATCGTGCCGTACATGATTCATCCAATCTTCTCGTGTTTTATTAAAAGGTAACAGGGAAATGACAGAATGGAATTACGTGTTCTTTGACCTTGATCTTCATTGACAGGCGTCCATGCGGGATCATTACGCCGTTAAAGGAATTCCGAAGCCCCAGAGCCATAATGAAATCCTCATCAAGCAAATGTCATGGAGATGCAGACGCTGACTAATGCAATGACAGATGCGCAGAAGAACAAGAGTGTGTCGCTATCCGAGGCAACGTGTGTGTGTGTCTGTCTGTTTTGTCCTCGTATTTAATGTAAAAGAACACAGACTCATTCCTCTGTCAACCTGAGAACATTCCAACATTCCAAGTATAGAATAACATCACATTTTGAATGAACTCTCGCTAATTTGATTCAGTCAATTTGAACAATTTGGTCAAATATGGACAAACTCAAACATTGGGTTAAAAATGTTATTAAAACATGTAACCCAATGGCTGGGTTTGTCCATATTTGACCCAAAATTGTGTTTAAACAACCCAGCCCTATATATGTGCAGGACTTGTAACGATTAACATCACCGAACGCCCTGATAAAAACAACCAGACCAATTGCTATAATTGATTGTGCATTGAAACAAATCGAATCCATCTGCAAATATTGACGTTAATGTGGCGTGGCGACAGAGTCGAACATCACTCAGTGAAAACAAACCAGAATGATTGTCTCTGGGACAAACACGGCTATCTGTGTTTCAGATCGAGAATACCAATATGATCTGGAGTAGAAACCAATGTTCTGTGTTTAGTCTTCATGAGAAAAACGCTCAACCGTTTGTTTACCCGATCAGGATTTGTTTGCGAACAATTATCATCTTACATATCCATTGTGTGTCTGATAGAAGAGTGCAGGATTCTGTCTCATGGATACTCACCGTACTGTTGGACTGTATAGAGACATCAGGTCTAAACTTACACACTCGTGTAAATCATCATGGTGAATCTGTCATTTAATAAGTCTAATGATTTAAGTCTAAAATCTGATTGGATGTTCTATAGATGATATGCACAGAGTTTTATATTAAAGTTGCTTAACAGTTGCCTGCTTAATGCTTAACAAAATTATTATATCTTTATCTATCTATCTTTTTTTTAGGATTCTTTGATGAATAGTTCAAAAGCACAGCATTTAGTTGAAATATATATTTTTTTATTTTTTTATCACAACATTTTTTCTTTTGTCAAATCAACTTAAATAATTTATTTAGTTGAGATAACTTATTATTTTGAGTTTCTGATGATTAAATTAATCTCCTTCATTGTATTAACTCACTTTTTCCAGTTCAATCAACTTAAAATTTTAAGGCAACCAGGTTACTTACTTTAAGTTAAACCAACAATATTTTTTTTACAGTCTGGTGTGAGTGTGAATACAGCAAGTCATACAGTAACATGCGGGTGAGTAATTTTTTTTTCTTCAGAATTTCCCCTTATTTATTTAGCATTCATTATTGACTGTTATCATAACTGTTTCATTAACGCAGCAAACCCTTCACCTGCGGGAATGACAGTATTGAGTAGTGTTGGGTGTAATGCATTCATTACAAGTTACGTAATCAGATTACTTTTTCAAGTAACTAGTAAAGTAACTCATTACTTTTGAATTTACAACAAAGGTACTTTTTCAAATAAGTGTCACAAGTTACTTTGTTTTCATATTTATTGACAGTCTTCTCTCCAGTGCCCACACTCTGCTGGGTTGTTTTAACCTAAATTTGGGTCAAATATGGACAAACCCAAATGTTGGGTTAAAAATGTAATTTAAAATTTTAACCCAACTTCAACTTTCACTTTCAACTGTGATTTTTTTTATGACATTTTTAACCCAAGATTTGGATTTGTCCATATTTGACCCACATTTGAGTTGAAACAACCCAGCATTTTTTAGAGTGCATGTTGAGAGAAATGTGTAAACTTGATGGTTATTATAGTTCTATACTTAGGGCCAGATTTACAAAAATAAGTGTGAGAGCGTGATTCCATAAAAGCTCCAATGGGAGTGTAAAGTTCTATGTGTGATCTACAGATGAGTTAAAGTTCACAGATCATTTCTATACACCACAATAGCATCTGGTTTAAGACATGCTTTTATTTGGGTGTTATTCATTGCACTTCTAGTGTGAAAGGGCCTTTACGTTTGCCAAAATTAGAACATTTAGGGTTTTTGTTAAGTCCAGGTGAGGAAAACATAATGCAAAAGTAAAGAGACACACTATTTGCCATAAAAAGTAATTAACGCAGTTTAGTTTTTTAGGGAGTAATGCAATATTGTAACATTACTTTTAAAAGGATCTTTCCCCAACACTGGTCTTCTTGGGTGATTTATTGCTGTAATATCATGCTTTAGTGACGTGGATAAGCTGTTAGTTGGTTCATAAGGTGAAGTAGTGCACTCCCCCTCGAGCACTGAAGCTTCGTCAGCGTTCACTGAACTGATGCTCCTCGCTGTCATGACAATGCTCTGCACTAATTAACTGTGGCGACATCCACTTTACAGTTCGATGAAAGAACACAGCAGCCAATTTACACCCTTTACACCCCGGCCAGACGCCTGCGGGAAGCACAGGCATCATGCGCACTAATAAGGGCACTGAAGTTTGTGGCACTTCGATTAACTCTCTCTCAATAATGGTGTAAAGTTTCCTCTCAGTCAGATGGCTGGGTTTAATTTCAGGACGAGTGTTAAAGCAATGTTCCGGGTTCAAGTTCCGCGCTCACAGCCAATGACAGTCGGCCTAATAGTCTGATACTGCTTAAATATTTCATCATATTACTGTATAGTAAATGTTTTACCAATGACAGATTCTTTTGGGGGCTCTTAAAGTGTGAAGTGAATCAAATATTTGCAGCTCAGGGCGCGTGAAGGGAATTTTAAATTGCATAATCTTATTATTTACATGCATATTTATGGTATAGATATAAGCGTACTACGGGTCAAATATAGCCTAGAAATCTGGACGCACCCTAGCGGCAAAAAATTATTTTGCCGCAAGGGCCAATCACATCGTGTAGAGTCGGCGGGCGGGCTTAACAAAATGACGACAGAGTTGCGACGGTCAGAGCAAGCTCGGACATATTCGGTTTTAAATCGTTCATCCTCGGATGCGGCCGGCGCTGCGCGCGCTGTTACAAAAAAAAAGCTGTGGTGGAACGATCAACTTGTCATATTTGCCACGCTCAGTGCTGTGTCGTCGATGATAAAGGCTTTCTTCCGTGTCAGCACGTGCTCTAATCGGTGCACGGACCTCTCCCGATTCATCTCCATCACTCCGAAGTACCACTAACTTACTCCGCCTCTGTTTCCCTTGTAAGTTGATATTAGTATTTAAACATTCTCTATGATATTACTTTTTTAAACACACACAAACACACACATACTGTCTCTTTCTCTCACACATATGTAGGCTAACTTAGTTATAAACTCTTTAGACTTTTAATGATTAGTGTTTTTATTTTTAAAGTTTGTGGGTCGTGTAAAAAACAAAAAAATCCCTTATTTTGGGGATGGATTCGGGAAATCTCCCTTAAAGAGGGAATGCATTCACGTGACTTTCCCGCCGGAACAACCCCCTCTCAGCCTGACCGAGTGGCAAAAGATCTGCTGCGTGACTGGATTTAATAGGGGAAACTGCGAAAATGCGACTAAAACGTACAATTTTATCAATTTAAATTAAATGTTGGACTCAATATAGTGTTCCCTTACAACTTAGTAAAGATCGTGATCCATGGATATTATTGACATGCAGCCAGGAATCGTGTCGCCTGACATTTATGTTTGCCTGATTTCGACACCGGGGAAATAAAAGCAATATAGACCTAAACATAAAGCAAATTTGCCTGTGAATGTTTTATATAAATACAATATAGGTTTAAATCTGGGTGATTACTTATATCAGTGTTATATATATAGCCTATATATCATCATATTGTCCAGCCCTAAAACTTTATAGTTTTTTTAGTCAGTGTTTATTAAAAAAACATCCAATAATGCAGAATATGGAATGATACATATTTAATTGATGAGTTGTTAATATATATATAACAACACAAAATATATGGGTATGGTTTTACAGCTAAATTCAGCATATTGACACATTGATAACTGCAAATCCACCTTTCGCTGACTGGAGTCCAGTTGAATTGCAGTGATCCATTTGCTCCTCATTCTATCGCAGTCTGTAAAAATATACCTCCGATTTTTTGTCAAATCTAGTTGTACAGTCAATCGCAAAGCTCTTTCCCACTTTATATGTGTTGTGTTTGTTTTTCGCGGCATTCACGCTGAACACATATACAGCCGCTCAGTCTTTTTGCCACTCACTGTGAGGAACTGCAGGCACTCCGGCCGGAGGTGACGTCACGCGCATTCCCTCTATAGAGAGCCTAAGTCCCTCCCCTTCCGGTCGACCACCATGGGACCTTATATCGGAAAAATATTGAATGGTAGTCCATGGCGAGAGATAACAAATATTTTGATTTCGTTTAAATTGATCCCTGAATTACACATATGATGTTTGTCAATTTAAAAGACACATTTTAAAGTCAAGAAAGTCGCAGTTTGATGTAAAACTGTTGAGATATAAGACTGTGAAAATACGTAATTACAAAGACTACAAACCCCAAAGGCGCACATTTTCTCTCAATGAATGAAGCGAACTTTACTGAGGCTGTGTCATAGTTTCTATAGTCTTCCGTTATAATCGTAACGTTACCGTCATGAGTGTGTAATTCCAGACTGCACACACACACAGCAGCTGATCTCGCTCGTTGTTTCGCCTCCCGGGAAATGTAGTTCATTGAGGGTTTTTCACATAAAACTAAAAGTTACTCTTCTGTTTTATGACGAACTGCGACTTTCTTGGCTTTCATAATTATCTTTTAAATTGACAAACATCATATGTGTAATCCAGGACACAGTTCAGACGGAATAAAAAGATAAGTTATCTCTCGCCATTGACTCCCATGCATTGTTTTTCCGAAATAAGGTCCCATGAACCGGAAGCGGAGGGGCGGGACTTAGGCTCTCTATACTTGCTCCGCTGAGTACGTCACCTTCTTCGTTGCTCTGATTGGCTTTAGCGCTCTCCAATTGCGTGCAGAGAGAATTTGAAAGACAACCGTTTATCCCGCTCCTCGGATTGAGCCCTGTCAATGAAGAGTTTCCAGACCTAACATCTTGATGTAGGTCTGGCATGCCAAGCTAGGTCAAATATGGACTAACACAAATGTTAGGTTAAAATGCAATTAAAAAAATACAGTTGAAAGTGAAAGTTGAAGTTGGGTTAAAATTTTAAATTACATTTTTAACCTAACATTTGGGTTTGTCCAAATTTTATCCAAATTTGAATTCAAACAACCCAGCAGTGTTTAGGATGCCAGTATGCTGTTTCAAATTGAGCATGAGCGTGTTAATGTTGTCATTAATATATACTAAATTCAAAGCAAAAATTGAAAATATGCTAAAACTATTATCCAAACCTTAATTCTTTTCAGTCATCTAATTTTACACGTGCTGAATAGTAAAAACAATATTATATTAAACTGAATATTAAATTAAATTAAATATGTAATTAAATAATTAAATATAAAAATAAATAAATACAAATAAAATTCAGTTACACTTTACGAGAAGGTGTCATTTGTTAACATTAGTAAATGTTTTACTACTAATTAGTACAGTTTTATTCATATTTTGCAAATAAAACTACACTGTAAAAAAAATCATGATTTGTTATCATAACGTTTTTTTCTTCTGTCAAATCAACTTAGATAATTTAATGTGTTCAGATAACATAATAATTTCACTTTCTGATTATTAAATCAATCTCCTTCATTGTATTAACTCAATTTTTCAATTTCAATGAACTTAAAGAGTTGTCAACCCAGTTACTTCATTTTTTAAGTTAAAACGACAATGATTTATTTTTTAAATTTTTTACATGAATGATTTTTTTACCTACTTGAAATACAATAAATGTTAACTGGAATAAAATATAAAATAATTAAAATATTAACTTGATGTAATAAAATTACTAAAACTATTATAAAAATGAACAAAAACTATAGACAATAAAAAGTTTAAATAAAATAAATAGCCGAAAAAATATAAAAAGAAATACTATTTCAAAATGTTAAAAATATATAGTTTTTTTTACGTTTTTTCTTTTGTCAAATCAACTTAGATAATATATGTAGTTCAGATAACATACTATTTTGAGTTTCTGGTGATTAAATTAATCTCCTTCGTTGTATTAACTCATATTTTCCATTTCAGTGAACTTAAAATTTTAAGGCAACCAGTTTCCTTTTTTTTAAGTTAAACCAACATTATTTTTTTACAGTGTATAATAGTATCTAATTGGCACTAATATTGTGGTGTTCATTTGCCAGTCATCAGGATGAATGGGAACACTGGATCTCTTTCTCCGGGTATTACAGTGGGTCAGATTGTGTGATAAAGACGTGATCCGAACCAGAACGAAGAGGAAGTATGACAGTATCTGCTGTAAGTAGTAATCTGCAATGAAAATGCATTTGGTGCATATTTGCATCCCTGCTGCGTGTGTGTAAAGTGTGTTATTTACATCATGCTGGGCTTATTTCATAGTTCATCATGTTTGCCAATGGAAAGCGCGAGACATAGAAATCCAACTGTCATGCGCATCATTTCTGGAACCCAGACTCCGGGTGTAAATGTGTGTGTTTGCGGCAGCATCCGAGGCGAGGAGCCGGCTTTATAAAGACAGGACAAAAAGAGCCAACACACACGCTTCCTGGAGGAAGAGAACTCAAAAAGCAGGACTGTCTGTGAAAGAGACACATTACAAAAACACATCAGCTATGTATCAGTGGCTTGAAAATCATGAAATGCTGTTCCCAAGTAATGTGACACATTTCTGGGTGAATGAGGATATTCAATCATGTAGATGCAGAGCAGGATTTGATTTCATCCATTAGAAAGAGCCTCTGCCTGACATGTGATCAGAGGCATTATGACATCATGCTTTCTGAAAGCCTGTGCATATCAAAATACAGTTGTAAAATATTATCATTTAAAATAATTGTGAATATATAAGTTGTCATTTATCAAAGCTGAATTTCAGCATGATCATCATTACAAATGATGTCTATATGTGTATGCGCTTTGTTGTGCGCAGGTGTGAATTACGGTGTTAATTGTGATCTAAATACCCATACACACACAAGCTGTTATGATCCACTGTGTACACACACCTGTTGTTCTACCAGTTTACCCACAACGACCCACTCTCAGTGTAATCTGCTCTCTAAATGTTTACTGACAGATTGGAGTCTTGGAGATTTGTTTTCATCGAGGGCTTTCCAGTGATATCCTCGCTGCTACTGGGAGTTCATGCAAAGCCTGATGGGAGAGTCATGCGTTGTCAAGAACACAGTGGTGTGTTAGTGATGGGTAAGTGTTTTACACCAGACATGGGTCAGCAACCTTTTTCATTTTTAAGTAGGGTTGTAACGGTGCACAAAAATCACGGTTCGGTGCGTACATCGGTTTTAAAGTCACGTTTTCGATACAGCAAAAAGAAAGAAATGCCAGGGAAATGTCCTATTTAAAATCATTTCCTATTTAATATATATATATATATATTAGTGCTGTCAAACGATTAAAATATTTAATCGCGATTAATCGCATTAATGTCATAGTTAACTCGTGATTAATCGCACATTTTTATCTATTCTTAATGTCTTGATTTCTTTTTGTTACATTTTTTTCTCATTTTAATGCTCTTATCAACATGGAAAAGTGGATTGGCTTGTTTAGTGCAAATGTTTTTTTTTATTATTATTATTGAAAATAACATTGGAATAGTGTTCAATTTCACTCTAACATATATAGCCTAAATAATCTCTCACACAATGTAACACTGTCCATCCATAAAAGGGTGAAAGAAATACTGACGAGGTCCTGATTTTGACGAGGGGGTGGAGAATTTGCATCATCTGTGTTTGTGTGTGTGTGTTTGCTTGGCCATCATCAAGTGGTGTTTCCTGGACGTGCTGTGATGATGATAGCTCAGTTCATAATGACAAAACATACAGATCGCTTTGGTCTTGTCGATGGGACAATTTGGCAACTTTTTAAAAGTAAACTTTACATTCAGAATCTCATTGGCATCCATTTCGGCATCTCGCGCTCGTCATCCACTCAAAGCATAACGTTACTATTTGGCCGGCTCGCAAGCTGATATTTGGCCGGCTCGCAAGCTGAAACGAGTGTGTGCGGCACAAAACGTCCTCGCGCTGCGCTCTGAAACACATTCATGTCAATGGCTTGCGCCGCGCAGGACGTTTCGTTGCTTCTTCGACCAAAGCGCAAGCGGATCTAGCTAGACCGGAAACAAAACAACAGGCACGACGCACACACTCGTTTGGGCTTGCGAGCCGGCTTTGAGTGGATGACGAGCGCGAGACGCTGAAATGGATCAGCACGCATGCTGCATCCTGTAGCAAAAGTATGTGAAAAACGACAGTTTGCTAGGACAAAAAGACCGTTAATCGCGCGATAAAAAAATTAACGCTGTTAAAATGGGTTTGCGTTAACGCCGTTAATAACGCGTTTAACTGACAGCCCTAATATATATATATATATATATATATATATATATATATATATATATATATATTTTTTTTTTTTTTTAATTAGTGTGAGTTTTTCTACATCTTGAAACTTTCAGGTTTATTAATGGGGGCCATCTTTAAAGGATGAACAAATAATGCAAAATCGAATGTGATGTCAAATTCGCATCTACTGCGTCTAGTTTGACGCTTGACCACTTTGTGTTAATTTGCGCGTCAAGAGTGAAACTGAAACAAAAGTTTAAAGCACAATTAACGTGCGTCACGCGCGTCAGAATCGAAACCCGTTGGCGGGTATATTTTACAAATATATTTTACAAATAATGCAAAATCGAATGTGATGTCAAATTCACGTCTACTTTCGCCTAGTTTGACGCTTGACCACTTTGTGTAATAATAATATTTCATATAGATCTATCTAAATATGGAATAAATAACATTCAATACAAAATTGATGTCTCAATTAAGTTATAAAATAAACTTAAAAATGAAATAAAGTTTTAAGTGATAAAATAAAGTTTTTCAAACGTGTTCATGTCAAACACTTGAATGCACAAATAGCACTAACTAAATCATTCACACTTTAACGTGCCAGGCGCTCAAACTTGATGCACGAAGTGTGATTTTTCGAACTTTCGAACTTTTTGAACTAAAAAATTCGCAATTTTTACTCTCGTAACACGTCTTTGCATTGACTTAACATTGAAAATCATTCGCGCCTAACTTGCTGGTCTGATATGATAAACGATTCGTGAAGCACATAATGAGTAGCGCAGTTTCGTTCCGCTTCATTACGCTAACCATTTGATGTTGCGCAACGTTGTGGTGTTCGCGCCAGCGCGAATCTTGTCGGCAGGAAAAATGCTCCAAGGAATTCGGTCGGTTTGTATGCGTACCGAACCAGGAGCCCTGAAACCGAAATGGTTCAAATACGAATACACCCCTATATTTAACCTTTATTTACATTTTTATGAACATTTTATTAATTACACACAAACAAATTTTAAGAGGTGGCTAAACGAACCTCACTATTTGCTAAATCGTAAATATTTTACGAGTTGCCCAACACGCCTAGCCTGGCTAACGTCAAAACATGTGGTTTTGGAAACCACATGTTAATTTTCTCGTATTTGAGGCGTGGTTTACGAATGCCCAGAGACGTTTATTGAATGCTACGAATGTCTATCAAATGCGCCTGTATGTAGCTCATAGCCAATCGTTTCAATGATACCAGATGACGTATGTAGACAGAAAGAAGACGATGGGTCACAGATTTAATTGCGTTCTAAACGACTTAGAACAATATCTAAGACTGCAAACGAAAGGTAACTTCGCGTCTGCTGCCATGTTGGATCCATAGGTGTAAACAAACTGCGTCGGTGTGTCGCGTAGACGTCCTCATCGTCTTGCTGATCCCTCCCCGTTCTGTGATTGGTCCCCTCGCTGAGACGAAAACTTGGTCCATGGTATCCAGACTACCTAGCAGAGTGAATAAAATTGCGCTGCGCAGAGGCATTATGGGGAATCCCAGGCTACCAACTCGTATGAAATTGCACAAATAACCACCATTCCTTAAAACTGGTTTTCAACAACAGGTTTCCATGTCAATACCGCCTCACTGTCCCGTCCATCCGTGCCAGACCTTTATTTTTAAGCAGACTGTGTCGTCACACACACTCAGGTCAGCAGAGAAACTTGTAAGACGCCGTAAGTCAATTGCCGATGGACATAGTTTGATGATGGCAGAAGCAGAAAGTGTCCAGCCAGCACTCTGAAATTCAGGTTCCCATCCACAATGAACGCCCTCAAGATTTATTGTCAAATTAATGTAATTCCCTGCACAGCAACCCTCGGTGGGTGGAGGAGTGTGAGCACATCTGTGGCTGGAAGTGCAGACGCTGCAATATCATAAAACTAAATGTTTCTCTGGCAACAGAGACATGTGTACATTTGTTCACCGTCGTGCAGTGAAGAATCAGAGCGAGTGAGTCGATCGATACACACGAGGCCTGCGCTTATGGCATAACACTTGATGTATAAGCTCAGGGTTTTTAGTATTTAGCAAATGACTGTGATTAATTAAGATTCCAATATCAGTTTGAGGTGTTGATTACAGCACTCTAAAAAATGCTGTTATTTTTTAACATAATGCTGTTATTTTTGACAAAGCCATTGGGTTAAATGTTTAAATTACATTTTCAACCTCAACATTTGGGTTTGTCCATACTTCGACACAAATTTGGGTTAAAAAAAAACAGCATTTTTTAGAGTGAGTGTTTTTTTGTTTGTTTTTTAAACATTGATCTAATATTACAGCTATGTTATTTTTCCAGTATCTTGAATATAATTATCTTGGATAATTATTTTGTATATATATATATATATATATATATATATATATATATATATATATATATATATATATATATATATATATTTACAGCTATGGAAAAAATTAAGAGACCACTGCCAAATCAGCAATTGCTCTGGATTTATTATTTATATTATAAATAATAAAATCCAGAGCAACTGCTGATTTGGCATGGTCCTTAATTTTTCATAGCTGTATATATATATATATATATATATATATATATATATATATATATATATATATATACACACACACACACACATCCGTGTATATTTAGGGGAAAAATATTATTTATATATATAATATTGATATTTATACATAATATAAATTATATATAAATCTATATACAGTATATACATGGAAATATTTCTTAAATATATACAAGCATGTGTGTGTATTTATATATATATAAAATAATAATACACAGTGCTACCATATATATTATTTTGGATGCGATTAATTGTTTGACAGCCCTGATAATAATAATAATAATATATATATATATATATATATATATATATATATATATATATATATATATATATATAAAATTATCTAAATATATATACAGCATTTTTTTGTGGGACAGTTTGCACCAAATCTGTAATATAAATATATATATATATATATATATATATATATATATATATATATATATATATATATATATATATATATATATATATAGATTTATATATATAGATTTATATATATTACAGATTTGGTGCAAACTGTCCCACAAAAAATGCTGTATATATATTTAGATAATTTTTTATTATATATAAATATTTATATATATTTTATAGATATTTTTTAAATATAAAAAATATACATATTATTAAAAAATATATTAAATATACATGCACTTTTCAAGGACTCTTATGTACTGTATGTTTTCGTCATACTTATTCCTTGTTCATTGATTCACACACACACACCTGTTCCTCATTAGTTCTCTCTCAGTATATTGTTGTTTGTTAAGTTGGTTCATGGTCTGGTGTTGTTTGTGTTTAATGCACCCTGTTACGTTGCCTTCACTTGTTTAGATCACCTTTGTGCTGAATTATACTTAATAAGTTTTAGATCAGCTTGGCCTCGGCTTGTCTTGATCCTCAGCCGATAGGATAATGGATATTGAGGTTACGTTTATCACCCTCGCCCGTGAAGGGCTCCCAATATCAGACTCATTTCTGTCAGCGAGCCCTCGTTCTGCTGGGTTGGAGCAGGTTGTTATAACCCACTGAAATGACCTGATATAAGTGAAGGGACATGGATAGAAGCCTTTCTCCGATGTCTGAAGTGTTCATACCCTCGATGATTGCACCAATCACGACCACCGCCGAAACTGAGCCTGGGTGAACCATAACTGCTTTCCCTGACCATTCATACCTGCAGATGCCATGCATTCACCCCTCAGATTAGGCAAATGCTAAAATCCACATTCTGTGTGGTTTAAGAGCAATGCTTGCTGTAAATGCATAGCATGTTTGGCATTAGCAGAGGGAAGTGGTGTGAATATAGTCATGCCAAACAAATGCATTCCTAACTTAAATTAACTTCATCTTTATCTCTATCTTTCTAAATGAAGAGGCTTGGGGTTGTGGTATAAATATGTGAAGCAGAGTGGTGCATGTATTGTTGAACAAGTGCTTATCTTTAATCAGGATTCCCATTCACCCAAGACGGACACCTCTTGAACAATAGCCATTTCTGCGTGAGTGAAGGGGATAATGCTGCCTCCTCACTGGAAAATTCATGTTTTCTTAAATTAAAGTGAATTCCCCTAATCCAGCTCATCTGCACTCAGCTGTCGAGACCAATACCCCGAAACAGGGTCTACGCTTGTCTTTTTAAATGAGAATAAACAGGATATTATAGCTTAGTGCATGTAGTTAAAGACACGTGTGATGGGCACACAGACAGAAGTGAGGAGAGACAGACAGAATCAAAGAGAATATATTATCTTTCTTTTTTTAATATTATACTATTAAAGTATTAATTCATATTTTGAATTAGCTATTTATTTGCGTTGTAAATCATCAAAATAATTGAATAATTGAATTTTTGAAAATAAAAATCTGGTATTCAAGATTTTTGAAAATACTTTGAAATTAATTACTTAATTAATCTACTTAAAAACCCATATGAACTTGATTTTAAGATGAATTAGGTTAAAAATAAAATTGCAGTGTATTTCCAGCTTTTTTTATTTTAAATACATTTTATTTTAAATGTTCCTTTTGTTGTGTTATTTGTAATATTTCTATCTAGCTTTATTTTTTAATTCAGTTTTAGCTTTAGACATTTTAGTACCTCAACTTAACTGACTTATTTTTACTTTTCCAATGTTCTAAGTTTTTTCAGGCTTATTGTATTTCAGCTTTATGACAGTTAACGAAACATTTTTTTCCTCTTTTTTGAACAATAACAACATATGCATAATTATATTAATTATTTAAGCAACATTTTAAATTCTTGGTGTTCTAAAATTTATATTTAATTTTATTTCAGCTTTATGCAATATAAATAAATGTATTGACAACCTGATATACAGTATGACCATATTTAGATAAATAATTGAGTAAATGTTTGTGGCAAATCATTTACATTTTTATGCATCTTATTTAGTGTAACTGCTGTATAGTGCACAAGTATTTATTACAGTATACCATTATAACCCTCACGGCCCTTGTCAACATGCCGTCTTCCTCTCTCTAAATGCTTTTGGCTTACATAGATGTGCATATGCACATTCCTAATCTGTCCATGCAAAGGAAAAGGGCCCAGAGAGCCTGTATGTGTGACAAAGTGTTTTGTTCACACTTACTTCCCTTTCAACCCTGGCATTTGTCAAGAGGAGTGACAGCATCGCAGACAAGAGCCTCATACATTATTGAAGAGCAGCCATCACACCCTCTCTTCATTATCTGAGAGGAGCCGTTAAAGCATGCGTCCTCCTCAAAGACTGGACAGGGGAACAGACTGGGGGTTTTGTTTGTGAGTTATGTGGATTTTTCTATAGAGGATCATCAGCTGATACGGCATAAATCAGTGTCATACAGAAGAGGGACATAGGAAGTATTTCTATGAATACAAAAATCTAGAAATTATATGTTATATTGTGTTATTTTAATTATATTATATTTTGTATTGTAATAATACAAGACATTTGTAAGGTCCTGGTTTTCCCTTTGAATTAAGTTTATTATTTTATATATTGAGTTTATTTTTCTGACCCCATTGGCAATTTCTTTTTTCAGAAAACACAGACTTATTATCTGAAGTTATGTGAATATACTGATATTTAAGAAGTTTTAGATATTTGTTTTTGTAGTTAAAAACAAGACAAAAATACTGTGTAATGGTGCGTTCACACCGGACGCAAAAAGCGTGTCAGTCGTGAGTGATTTCAATGTTAAGTCAAATGCAAAGCCGCTTGGCGTGCATTAAAAAATGCAAGGGTAGACTTACGAATGAGAGTAGAGCACGGCACGTGAGACACGAATACGCTCATTCGCACGAATGCCGTGAATTGAGCGTCTGCCGCATTAAGCGAGATACGCGCAAATTATTTAATTGTTGTGCATTCATGCATTTGACGCGAATTCGCGCCTGCCGCCCAAGTTGAAAAATCCGACATTTGGCGTCAGAAAACGATGACGAGGCGACGATGATCCCACGCCGTGGTTCTGCTCTCCAGAGAAAATACAAAGCGGTGTTTTTCTCGATGAATGCTCGATCAACATAAAAAAGATGGCCGCCAACGTGTTTTGATTACGACGCGTGACGAGATAGCTCGTCAAATTCGCGTGTACCGCTTCTTGTTTGACGCTTTTATGTTAATTTGCGCGTCAAGAGTGAAACTGACACGTATAAAAACAAAAGTTTGAAGCAAAATTTACACGCGTAAGTTTCACTCTTGACGCGCGAATTAACACAAAGTGGTCAACCGTCAAACAAGACGCGGTACATGCGAATTTGTCACGCTATTCGCGTCTGGTGTGAACACACAGTAAGAACAGTAACTGTGAAGGAACCGGCTTGTGTAAGATTGAGTATTTAAACTGAGTCAGCAGTCACAATTCTCAAGGAAATAAACCAGCTTACTTAGTCGAATGTATTATTTAACATTGAAGCGGTTCACTTTTAACACCAAGACCAGGTTTAGATCTCGTGCTTTTATCCACCATTGATTTTTCTCCCTTAAAACTCCTCACCCTTTGCTGTGAAGAACTACTCCGTCGACGTCCTCCGGGACAAACCGTACAAGATAATATTCAGCCTTTGAAAAGCCTCAGCCAAAAGCAGACTGGTTAAAGAGCTTTGACACAATCCTCAGCACAGTGTCTGAAAGTCATTTCCATCTCAATGACACACACATCTCAACCCTGCTTTAACATTCCTCTAACAGAGATATAACAAATAACGGAATAATTAGACGTGATTCCGTGTTGAGGACCCCATATTAGCATGATAATGAGAAAGTAATTAGTTGTACCTCCATGAGAGGGAGAGATGGGCGAGCTTAGCAAAGTCAGGCTATATTGTTATTTCACTTTTCCAACAATTCTGATTGAAGGAATTGTCATGTTGTAAAACTCATCAGCGCCTCAGAGGAGCCTTTGTGGCCTTCCTGAAATGAAATAACGTGCGCCCGCAAGCTGGCTATTTGTACGAGTAGGAATTACAGGGCGAGGGGAGTAATTACATTTTATTGTTTCCCGTATTCACCTCTGTTCTCCAGCCGTAGTTCGTCACGCTCCTCGCCATCAGCCTCCCTCTGAGAACATCCTTTATTATGACACCTCCTCCCCCGTACAGTAAATCTGATCCCCTTTCATTATGCAAATCAATTTCATTTTGGGCAAAATAGCAGGGAGTTGGTGAACAAAGACAGAGGGGGAAATTAGAAGTAAGAAGAATGAGGTCCTCGATGATTTTGTTCTGCTGTAAATCAAATCCGTGGTTACTTGTCTTCTCTGTGTTATGTCAGTTTTATATTCCATGTGCATTTTTCAAGAGATGTTTTCCTCGGAAATCAAGTGAGGTAGTTTAAATCTGCCATTAAAGTCAAACATCTGAGTCTTTGGGATTAAAATTACAACACAACACTCTGGAAATAATATATTTAGTTGGAAAATGAACTGAACTGCGTGCCAAAGTTGGGTTGATTTATAAGGCCCGTGAGGAAGAAAAATCAATGTAACAATTGTTTCTACTAGAAAATAACTGTGTCTGTTGACTTTCAATGGTAGGAGAAAAAAATATTGGTTACTGTCTGGTTAAAATATCTTCTGTGTTCATACAGGTTTAGGGTGGACAACTTTCAGGGTGAGAAAATGAAGATATTATAGTTTTTTTTTGAGTGAATTATCCCTTTAAGTAGAGAGTGCCTGATTAGGTTGAAGTGAATCTGCCACAGTAAAGGTCAAGTTCACCTCTGGTTTGAGGTCAAGGAAATGAAGCCAGTGATTAAAATATAACTAATTTGGTTGCATATATTGGCTTTCAGTTGCAATATGAGGTAATGACAAAAAGTGAATGTAATTTTAATGGATAGATGGATCAGGTGGATGAATAGATGATGGATGGATGGATGGATGGATGATAATAGATGGATGGGTGGTGGGTGGATGAAATAGATAGATGGATGGACGATGGGTGAATAGATAGATGAATGGATGGGTGGATGTATGGATGAATAGATGATGGATGGATGAATGAGATAAATGGGTGGATGAATAGATGGATAGGTAGATAAATAGATGGATGGAGAGGTGGATGAATAGATGATGGATGAATAGATGGATGGAGAGGTGGATGAATAGATGATGGATGAATAGATGGATGGAGAGGTGGATGAATAGATGGATGGATGGATGGATGGATTGATGGATGGATGAGTTTGGATGGATGGATGGATAAATAGATGGATGGATGTATGGATGGATGGATGGATGGATGGATGGATGGACAGATGGATGGACAATGGATGGATGGATGGATGGAGGGATGGGAGGGTTTGGATGGATGGATGGATAAATAGATGGATGGATGGATGAATAGATGGATGGATGGACAGATGGATGGACGAGATGGATGGATGGATGAATAGATGGATGGATGGATGAATAGATGGATGGATGGACAGATGGATGGACAGATGGATGGATGGATGGAGGGATAAATGGATGGATGAATGGATGAATAGATGGATGAATAGATGGATGGATGGGTTTGGATGTATGAATAGATGGATGGATAAATGGGTGGATAAATGGATGGATGTATGGATGGATGGATGAATAGATGGATGAATAGATGGATGAATAGATGGATGGATATATGGATGGATATATGGATGAATAGATGGATGGATGGATGGATGGATGGATGGATAGGATGGATGGATGGATATATGGATGGATATATGGATGAATAGATGGATGGATGGATGGATGGATGGATGGATGGATGGGTGGATGGATGGATATATGGATGGATATATGGATGAATAGATGGATGGATGGATGGATGGATGGATGGATGGATGGATGAATAGATGGATGAATAGATGGATATATGGATGAATGGATGAATAGATGGATGGATGGATGGATGGGTGGATGGATGAAAAGGAAGTTAGCTAACACAATCTGTGCTCTGGATGAAGAAAATATAAATACTATTGCAATAATAATTCTCTACATGCCCTCGACTGCGTCGCATTATCCTGGAGTTGCTCCTCAGGGATCGCACATGCAATCAGTTCTTGTGTAAGAATCTCTAATTTAAAGTGTCCACTAAACTCTATTATCACACTGAAGTCAGTCATGCAGCACAGTAATAAAGAATATAGAAATCTGCATGATGTCAGTCTTTCACTGACAGAAGAATTTATTCCCAGAGCATCTGATGTCTGGCTCGCTGCATTTCCCAATCAAGTTAATTGAATTGTTGGTGGGCAGAGGAAGCAAAAATTATCGTGCGTCTGAACGGATTGATCAAAGCCAGGCTTCCTCAGAGCAGGGTCACGACCTCGCTCCACATGAGCCGCTGACTGACGCCGAGCTGCTCTCAGCATGCCTGCTGATGCAAAGCACACACGCGCGCGCCAGAGTCGCCATTGGCAAGGTTAGCATCATCCCCACCCTCTTGTCTTTGATTGAAAATAATGAGGATGTCACTTTGCACTGCAGCATCCAGAGAAGCAAGAGTTTTATCATGTAAACAAATATTTTTTTCGGAAATAAGTTAGATTTGCTAAGATCTACAGACTGCTGCATTTTGACCGAGAGATAAAAAGTTTTGAGTTTCAAAAGCTTCACATTTCACATTTTTTCAAATGCATGCATGAGCGTGAGAGAGCTGCATTCACATTCAAGGCCTCAGTCAGAGTTATTATTTATATTGTCACCATAACCTGTCCTTTTCTTAAGCCTATTGTATTTTTATAAACAACGAGTCAGTGCGAAGAAGGCAGAGAGGAGACTCGGTCATATCCGTCAGGCCAGAGAATGCAACAGCATCATTTATCTTTCTGTTGGTTCCTTGCAAAGTTACACCAGGGACATCTGATACTGTACCATCTTCCTCTTCACACACCTAAAATAATCACACACGACCTTGTTTCAGTCCCTCAGAAATTGGCAGCGATTTAAGATCTCAGAGGTCGAACAGGAACGTATTCCAATGAGATCCAAACCGCAATATGTAGAACTATTTAGAGAGCTGGAAAACAGCTGAAAGTAGCAATGCTGCAAATCAACCCGTGCTGTTAGATTCATCACACATAGAAGATGTGGATTCGGAAATGATTTACAGTATGATGGAACTGATATCCAACTTCACTTTCAAATGCAAAAAATAGGGCATAGATTTTCAGTGTCTACAGACTCTAATTCATTCATTTCATTCATTCATTCATTACATTCATTCATTCATTCATTCATTCATTTTCATTTCATTCATTCATTCATTCATGCATTCATTCATTCATTTCATTTCATTCATTCATTGCATTCATTCATTCATTCATTCATTCATGCTTTCATTCATTCATTCATTCATTCATTCATTCATTCATTCATTCATTCATTCATTCATTCATTTACATTCATTCATTCATTCATTCATTCATTTTCATTCATTCATTCCATTCATTCATTCATGCTTTCATGCTTTCATTCATTCATTCATTCATTCATTTCATTCATTCATGCTTTCATTCATTCATCCATGCTTTCATTTATCATTCGTTCATTCATTCATGCTTTCATTCATTCATTCATTCATTTCATTCATTCATTCATTCATTCATTCAGTTCATTCATTCATTCAGTCATTCATTCATTCAGTTCATGCTTTCATTTATTAATTCATTCATGCTTTCATTCATCCATGCTTTCATTTCTGCTTTCATTAATTAATTAATTAATTAATTCATTCATTCATTCATTCATTCATTCATTCATTCATTCATTCATTCATTCATTCATTCATTCATTCATTCATTCATTCATTCATTCATTCATGCTTTTATTCATTCATTTATTCATTCATTCATTCATTTTCATTCATTCATTCATTCATTCATTCATTCATTCATTCATTCATTCATTCATTCATGCTTTTCATTTATTCATTCATTCATGCTTTCATTCATCCATGCTTTCATTTCATTCATTCATTCATTCATTTCATTCATTCATTCATTCATTCATTCATTCATTCATTCATTCATTCATGCATGCATGTTCATGTTCCATTCTTTCATTCATTCTTTCATTCATGCTTTCATTCATGTTTTCATTCATTCATCCATGCTTTCATTTATGCTTTTATTTATTCATCCATGCTTTCATTTATGCTTTTTATTTATTCATCCATGCTTTCATTTATGCTTTTATTTATTTCATCCATGCTTTCATTTATGCTTTTCATTCATGCTTTTCATTCATGCTTTCATTCATCCATTCATTCATTCATTCATTCATGCTGCTGTTCATTCATGTTTTCATTCATTCATTTTTGCTTACATTTATGCATTCATTCACTCATTTGTGCTTTAATTTATGCATTCATTCATTCATTCATTCATTCATTCACTTTCATTCATTCATTCATTCATGCTTTCATTTTGCTTTCATTCATTCATCCATGCTTTCATTCATTCATTCATTCATTCACGCTTTAATTTACGCTTTATTCAACAATCAACGCTTTCATTCATTCATTCATTCATTCATTCATGCTTGTATTCTTACTTTATTTTTTAATTATTTGTTCACTTTACTTTGTTGTACAGTATTTCATTAAACTGTCATTTGACTTTGTTTTCAGAGTCAGTTATCATTTCTATATTTTTTCATTTGATCATAATATAAATTGTTTAACTGTTGTAAATGTATTTGTAAATACCCATCACATTGACAAGTGCTGTATTCTTTCTTGTATTTCATTTCTTACAATGAAAAAGGTTATAAAAGCTTAGTTAAAAGTTTTTTTTTTTAATACTCAAAATCAGATTAGGACAATAAGGGGAGTATTTTATTGCAAAAATGTGACAGTCACTTTGGTTAAATGCAAATGAATAGATATACTAAATATGAGTTTTATCAACTTTTAGGATTACATTAGCATATACATGACCTTATCTACAGATGTGGAATATATATATATATATATATATGGGATTTGAGGATACTGTATATGCTCAGCCTTACTGCCTTACCTGAGACAGGTGAATCAAAAATATTTCACTCAAATATATCCTTCCATGCATGGAAGAAACATCCTTCATTTATCAACTTAAACGGTGGCAGGTTTGTCCTCTGGTGCTTGACTCTTGTGAGAAGCGCATCAGGCTAATAGATCAGCTCCATTTTCAGCTAATGCCTGCGGGTCAATATCCTCGGAAGACGCCAAGCGCTGAAAAGTGATGGTTATTACATGGATGCCCATTTAAAGTGCTATTCCTGTTTTACAGCAGGTTTCCTGCAGTTTTTCTCTGTTGTCAGGCAGTTTAGCATACTCATGGAAATGATCACAATAACATTCTTTGCATGGAGTTATGAGGTAAAATCTCGACAGCTGCAGCGGGCAGATTCGGAGTCCATAAACACATCAGCCTCTTCCGAACATCATTCATTTGGACTCATCCATCAGTCTGAACACTGCTTATAATAAGATCTATGCATTCACTGTACACACACACACACACACACACACACACACACACATATATATATACATATATGTGTGTGTGTACAGTGAACTGCATATATATATATATATATATATATATATATATATATATATATATATACGTATTATATATATATATTTATTTTTTTATTTATTTTTATTTTTTTGCTTTTTTTTGTTGCTTTTTTTGATTGGCGACCTAAAAATTGTGCAGAATCTGATTTTTTTGTTTTGTTTCCCATTTTATTTTTTATAACTCCAAAAGTGGTTTAAAGGTGTTTAAAAATCATCAGACTTTTTGATTGCACTATGGCATAAATATTCTTTTTGCTGCATAAGCGAGCTTGAAATGGAAAGATATAAGACAATTAATTATGAGTATTTTTACATCATTAGTTTTATTAATGTCATATGCAAATGAGAAAGGCAGTGATTCGTTTGCGGTCTCCTAGATGTGAGTAAACAGATCATTAAACTTTCGGAGGGTTTTGAGAGAGAGTTTAAAAGGGTTCACACTGTAGGCCGGAAATCACTAACCAATTGCGAGTAAACCGAGACAGAGACAGATAGATTAATTTTGATTGGAGTGGTCAACATTAACATCTGACCACAGCAGAGTGGATTCACTGCGTGAAATCAATAATAAGACGGTAATATACGAGTGGTGATTATGACAATTCAGTCCATGTTTCATTAACCTTTGCTACTTATATTATGGAAATCTTTTCATGTGCAATTCTTGTCATTTTTATTGCAGATATGTTCTTCTGTTTTATGTATAAAACTGCACTTTGCTCTCGTGAACGCTGATTTACACATTTTAAGCAACTCCTATATTTACTTCTTTGCACAATGGAGATATTCATTTGCCATATCATATCTGTGTTGAGCAAAAACATTTCATTACAGTCTTTAAGCAGGTAATTAAAAAGAACCTGCACAATTACACAGTTTTGTGTCAACCATCCCTTTTAAATAAAGCTGCTTTTGTCCCTACTCGTATCAGGCACATTATTAATTGCCGTTATATTCACAATTAACAAGACATAGTAATTACCCTCTCTCTTTCCTAATGGCATCCCCATGTTGAATGGATGAGAGTAAGATTAGTATCTCTGAAGGGGAAGACAGCTGAAATAAATAATGGTCATTAGAGGGTGTTCACCAATGTGTCTCGAAGGCAACTTTCTCGTATCCTGCCTATTAGTCGTGCTCGGATGCTTTTCAGAAAACCACATTTACATTAGAGTTAAAAATAGGTGTGATGATAATTTGATTAATCGAAACCAAAGCTTGTTGTCAAGGTCTGGCAACAAACACTATTAACGTCGTCTATGTATAAGCATTTCACATTTGTGTTTTGGTCAATTTAGATCAAGAAATTGTAGTTTTTCCTGTATTTTCACATTTCTTTGCAATTCTATTGGAATTAAATCGCACAATGCATACAGTGACCCACACAGACATTTGAACCAACACTCAGAAAAAAAAGGTACAAAAGCCATCACTGGGGCTGTACCTTTTCAAAAGGTACACTTTTGTACCCAAAGCCTGCATATTGGTACCTTAGTGGTACATATTAGCACCTAAAATGTACATATTAGCACCTAAGAAGTACATATTCAGGACCTAAAATGGACATATTAGCTCCTGAAATGTACATATTAACACTTGAAATGTACATAACACCTAAAATGTACTTATTAGCACCTAAAATGTCCATATTAACACCTAAAATGTACATATGAGTACCTAAAATGTCTTTATTAGCACCTAAAATGTACATATTAGCACCTGAAATTTACATATTAGCACCTAAAATGTCCATATTTAACACCTAAAATGTACATATGAGTTACCTAAAATGTCTTTATTAGCACCTAATTGTACATATTAGCACCTGAAATTTACATATTAGCACCTAAAATGGACAAAAGTTTACCTTTTGAAAAGTTACAGCCCCAGTGACAGCTTTTGTACCTTTTTTCTGAGAGTGAATGCAACTTAATTTCCCCAGAGCAAGGCGAGCATTTGAGCTTATAAAACTTAAACTTTGTTATTTTTTTTATTTTATTTTAAATGAACAATTATTTCGCTTGATAAGACCCTTATTCATCCCCTGGAATCGTTTAAAGCTATTTAAAGCTTCGTTGAAGCATGATATCAGAAATTAACATCGTCACTAGTAAAAATGTAATTATTTGATATCAAAATAATCATTGTTACTAGCAATTCATTTGTGGATATCAAGAACAGAGTCGTTTGTTCAATATATTCACACTACACGTGGCGTATCGCTTTCACAATATGCTGCATATTTAGCATCAATTTATTCCCACTCTTTAAAAGTGGCGTGTCAGTGTTTGAGATGTAAAGGTTCTGTGGTACAGTACGACTGAGCAACAGAAACACAGCTCGGTAAAGCAACCCATTTTAGTGCTCCATCTCTTTCCTGCTTGTCAGTTAGGGCCACTTTTAACCAAAATGAAATCAGCATGACTTACAGTAAGTATGGGAACAGTAAAAGGAACACTGCAGTGCTATTCAGAGTCTTTCGTTTAGGATGCATGCCCACTTTATAAATACCGTATTGATCGCTGCTCATGGCAGAGGGCAGTTCGTTTATCGAGAGTGAGGACATACTGCTGAGATAATTGCTGTTTTAGTTTTGATGGATTTTTCAAGTTCATAAACTGTGCAAATAGTATGATCACATCGACACAGAATATTAATCTTGTGCAATGAACTCACCTCGCTTGTGTGCATTATATACAGAGGTAAAAGATGCATGCATTAAACATGCCATCCAAACATCCATTTCCCAAACTGCTTGTCCTGCTGGTCATGGTCAAGCTTTAAAGGCACAATATGTAACATTTTTTCGCCACAAGAGGGCGCAGTTTCCAATAATAACAAAGGTGTAGGTTGATGACGCAGTGACGAGCTGAATTTATAGATAAGTGCAAACATTCATGTTTTTAACATTACAGTGGTATGAAGCAGGTCGTGATTGCTAAAGAGAAAGATATCACACGTAAGTCCAGCGGATATAAAGGAATAAGGACATTTAATTTGACCGAACTACGCGCAAGTGCTGGATTACTCACACAAGTCCGTTTATTAGACGAATAAACTTGTGAGGTAACGCAGCGCTGCTTCACTTTGGTCTAACGTTACACTATCACACTAAACGGTGTTTAAATGTGTGTTGAAATGTTGCACTACGTGTTAGTTCGTTTGCTAAACGAAACTAGCAGCTAGATCAACATTAGAATAACATACTGACTATATTCTAACATTTCATCCTGTTGAGCTAACATTATATATCGTTGATTTGTTTTATGTACATTTGCTCACCTGTCTAATAAAGCTGTCGAGTCGTGACTCGTGAAGCTCTGTCGAGTCCAAGTCAGTCACGGACGCTAGCTCTCGGCATCTCAAAAACACCACGCTGATGTTGATCCTCATTTTAGTTCCCCTTGTTTGTCTCAAAGTCTGCTTGCCATGGTCTGTGTTTGAAAGAAACAAGAACTGAGTGCCGCTAAACGCTACGCATTACACAGTTGTCCACGTCTGTCGCCATGGTTACGTCAACAGAAACCGAGGATAGCGCGGATATTGCGTCATTGACAATCGACATTTGTTTTCGGGGACGGCCACTTATTTAAAATTGGGATTTATCTGACTTTTGGGGTGCAAGTGATTTTGGGATATTTTATTATATAATTCTCACATATTGTACCTTTAAAAAAATAATTTAAAAAATTATAAATAATAAATATATATATATATATATATATATATATATATATATATATATATATATATATATATATATATATATATATATATATATATATATATATATATTTTTTTTTTTTGAGATCCTTAGTATTCACGCTCCATTCACTGACCGTGTTGGCATTGTTTAGTCTTGGATTATTGCTGATTGTATTACAGAGACGTGAAGGACAAACTGCAACTATAAAAACTCGAACCCCTCGCGCAGTTGGTGTGATAGTGAGTTCGAACCCAGCAGAGAGACCTTGGAATAAATCACTTCTACAAACATCACACAAAAGGGACTGCACACAGGAGACGTTTTTGGGGGGACTATATAAGACCCTGAGATGAAAATAAATTCAATAAATTAATTGCAAATGAAAACAAGGGAAGAAAGATATATGTGGTTCCCGTGAGATAGTCCTGAATGAAGGAGAGAGGAGCAAAACCAATTTTCTCACAATAATAATGTCTCTGTTATTTTCAAATTAAACATTTCAGTTTAGGCCAAAGGGGCTGAACAATGCTTTTAGAACCGATATTATGATTCTGAAGAAAAATACTTGTACAGTGATTTACATAACTTCAACATTGTGCTACTAAAGAAAATAACAAAATGTGCAATATGCAAAAATGCAAAACGAGGTATGCGAATCCTAATATGTAAATTAAAAAAATTAATCAAAAAGGCTGTGAAAAAAATCAGTCTCTAATTGAATCAGTCAAGAAATTGTTCTTGAATGAATCTTTTCACTGTGAACTCACTCATAAAGAGAGTCTGCGCTTGAACACGGCCTGCGTCCAAATCACATACTTTTACGTACTTATTATGAGTCTCGCCACCGCTAAATGAGTATCGCCGCCACCTTCTAAGTTCTATATAGAATGAATGTAATCTAAACATATTTGCAATGCTGTCTTTATCATGTTACATAAAAACAGCAGTTTTGACACTTTACCGCT
This sequence comes from Hybognathus amarus, assembly GCA_030378365.1. Taxonomy (NCBI): domain Eukaryota; kingdom Metazoa; phylum Chordata; class Actinopteri; order Cypriniformes; family Leuciscidae; genus Hybognathus; species Hybognathus amarus. Next base: position 167,162 of record JAQIUQ010005598.1, on the reverse strand, counting down.
ATTTTGAAAATCGTGGTTTCATGGGATAGTAAAGTGTCCATCATATGCAAACTTCAGAATTTGTAGTTGTAGGTCATTCGGGTACTTTTTGCATACTCTTTTATGGGTACTGTGAATTCTATGGCAAGCCGTTTTAACTTTTATTCATTTCCAGGATATTAATTCTTGATCAACAAATCAATTCTTGATATCAAAAAATGTAATTGTTGATATCAACATTTCAATTCGTGATATCAACAATTTAATTGCTGATATCTGTAATTGTATTTTCACTAGTGAAATTTCACCATAGGCTGCCATTCAAAATAAATTGTTGATATCAATATTGTTCTTTTTTTACTAGTAGAAATATAATTTTTTGATATCAATAATTACATTGTTACTAGTAAAAATGTGAATTCCTGATATCAAAAATTAAATTTTCACTGGTTGAAATGTTCTTGATATCAACAATTCAATTGACACTAATAAAAATTATAATTTTTGAATGTATTTCTGATCTCAAAATTATTTCAGATATCTAAAATGGCTTTCTTACTACAATCACAATCACATTCATGATATCAGAAATAAACATTTTCACTAGTAAAATTTGAAAAACAAAAACATTGTCACTAGTAAAATTTGAATTATTGATATAAAAAATGATCATTGTTACTAGTAGCAATTTAATTGTGCATTTCAAGAAAAGACATTTCAGCCAGAAACAATTGAAATCTTGATAACAAAAATAAAAGATTTTACTTGAAATAATTGTATTTCTGATTTGCGAAATTGGAATTTCAACTAGTAAGAAATCTATTCTTGATATCAACAATTGGTTTTGAATGGCAGCCTATGGTGACATTTCACTAGTGAAAATACAATTTTTGATATCAAGAATTCATATCCTAGGAATGAATAAATGTTAAACCGGCTTGCCATAGAATTCAGACATACTACTTTTGTTACATGCAGGTTGAATTTTATTCAGTCATTCATTAGATGGACTTAGTCATTTAAAATGGTAGCACATTATAAAGTTGCTAGATTTTATGGCATTTTTTTTCTTTTTTCTTTTGGAAGTATTTTGTTAAACAGCAGCACAATCCATAGAACACAGTGTACTTATATTCCTCGCTGCTCTCGTTTTCATTCCTGTCAAAAAGGAATAATATGTCGCTACCGCTTCGAGATTGCAAACATTTAACTTTTAACTGTGCAGATAGTCTATGCAATGTTTTCAATACCTTTAAAAAACAGTTTACTTCCATACAAAAATATACATGCATTTTTATTGGTAAGCCTATCCTATTTATTAATGTGCTGTGTACTACCAGCATTCTCTTGCCAGTTTTATTCAGACACAGTTTTAAAAAACCATCCAAATAGTAACATGCATGCACTCATTATAATAAACTGAATTCAAATATCCCTATAGCCATGCCTGCAATGCAAATTTCGTTTGGGCTGATGATGGGGTGGACAGCAAGCGTGTTCTTGGATAGTCATTTACTTTCTTGTTTACGAACTGCCACCACTTATGCATCCTCTCTCTCTCCCCTTATCTTTCATTTTACACTTGACCAAGCATCTGAAATGAACCTTGAGGAAGCAAACACCAGGCACTGGCGATTATAATTTTTCAATCATTTGGAGAGGTGGTGTATTAGTGGAAATAGGTATCTCGGTGACTTGTTGTCGCTGTGATAAGAGGCCAGCATGGCCCTCATTAGCCACACGTCGGATTAAGGGGCTAGAAGAGTTATTTGACCAGCGAATGAATGCATTGTAATGAGACTCCAATGTAGGGACATAAACACACTTCCACATGCACTTTAATCAGAGAGGAGGTGTCCGTTCTGCCACTCATCCGCTCGAGATGGAAGGAGGGATTTGCGAGTTGTGAATGTGCTGATGACATTTAATCTGTGTGGAGGATGAACTCTCATATTTCAAGTAGTGACTGACATGGCTCGTTGCATGCGAAGGAAAATGGATAAAGAGGCGAAACAAAGGACAGAATACAAATGTTACCCTCTCAGAAACATGTGATGTGCCAAAATGCAAACTAAAATAGAAAGTAAGGAATGTCTATGAATGGCATATTTAAATATTGGACATGCAAAAGTAAATTATTTATTTTGATGGTAATCGAAACATTACCATGACATTCTACCAACTATGAGTAACACAACACTGAAACTACATTTCAATTAGCAGTCATTAAAGTATTAGTTCTAGACTGTCCGCTTAAAGGGACAATGTGTAGGAATTTCTCCCATCTACACTGACTTTTCCTGTAATTTCTACAGTTATTTACTTTAAATCACCCAGTATTATACTGCTATTTCTCTTTACAGTAAATAACTGTGATTCCTATTGCATCATGGGAATTTTCTGTGATGTGCAAATACTTACTGTACAGAGATTTGCTGTATTTTTTTATTGTATATCACTGTATTTGACATCGCGGTCTCTGACTGACACCATTTCATCGTGTTTTTTTATTTTTATTTATTTATTTATTTTCTTAATTATTGCCTTGACCATAAAAGGGATAGTTCACTTTGAAATAAATTGTTGGTATGTTTTAGCTTACCTCAAGGGCATCCAAGATGTAGGTGCCTTTGTTTCCGCAGTAATACAATTCAAATGGTACTAGTAAAATTTTCATTTTTTATATCTAAAAATGTATTTCTGATATCAATATTATTTTAGATATCTAAAATAGCTTTCTTACTAGTAACAATCACATTCATGATAATGAACAATGAACATTGTCACTAGTTCAAATTAAAATTTTTGATATCAAAAATGAACATTGTTACCAGTAGCAATTGAATTGTTGTTATCAAGAATAGACATTTCCGCTAGTTACAATTTAATTATTGATATCAGGAATTCACATTTTTACTTGTAACATTATAATTATTGATATCAAAAATTATATATCTACTAGTAAAAATTAATTCTTGATATCAACAATTGATTTTTAATGCAATCCTATGGTGACATTTCACTAGTGAAAATACCAATACAGATATCAGCAATTAAATTGTTGATACTCAAGAATTCATATCCTGGAAATGGATAAAAGTTAAAACAGCTTGCCATATTGAGCAATATAGCACAAAGAACAATGCCTTCTTAAAAAAAACAAAACAAAAAAAAAACTTATATATATATATATATATATATATATATTAGTAGGCCTTATTGTACTGCATGTCATATCTCTCTAGTGCCATGATTGTCAAAAGCTGTTTATCCAGTGACACAGGATTAAAAATAAGCTTTTTCACAAATATTAATTGTTGACACAAAACTGCATAGACAAGTAGAATTTAACTCAGATGTTACTGTTGATACATGATACATGTCCAATACCATCTCAAATGTTTGACATTTTACCATGTACTGTATATTAATGCATTACATATGACATCACGTTAGATTTTGATTGTCAGTGCTGTGATGCATGAAGATTCATTCCACATAATGCATGTGTTGGCTTCAGAAACATGCGATATGCATGGCAAGTAAATTTGCAGATAAGAAAAAACATTGTTTTCCAAAAGAATTATTATTATATGTTGCTTTTTGACAAACAGGGTTAGGTATTTTGCGGTCCTATTTCATATGTTACTGTAAGCCTGATTTTTCCTGACCTGAATTTGAATCTGGGAAGGATTTTCTCTTCTGCTGTGTTTGAGTCGAAGGTTCAGACTCGCAGGAGTCGATGTTTGACACAGAGGTGAATGTTTTTGAAGACCTGCGACAGTGCTTTTGTTTTGATTGAAGATTTGTTGCTGGCCAGAATTACCCGCTTACTGATGGAGGAATGTGAAATGTTTCTCTTCGACTCTGCCTCTCAACTCTCGATCTGCCTCTCTCACGCGCGACAGATAGTTAATCCACATTGTGAGGCCGCATCCAGGACAGGCCCTGGGCCATATTTCAGAGGACAGATCCATCATGTGTGATGTGGGTGATGTTCCCATAACTCCAGTCTCACCGGGGTAATGTTTGCTGGCATAATTCAGCACTCTATAAATACAAGAGCTTGAAAGAAATATGGTGGTTTTATTAAAACTGTAAATCGAAAGTCTAAAAAAAAAAGACACGCCGGCTTTCCCTGCCCTCCAGGTGTGCTGTTGATGACAGAGGAAATGCCATACAGAAACAATAGCAGGAAGCAAATTTATTGAAATAGGTCAATAGGTTTTTAAATGGAAAAAAGGGCGTATTTGCATGATTCTGAGCTCCATATTAGAGTTATTCACAAAACAATGATATAAAATGTTACAAAATTTTATTATGAAAAACATTCAAATGCAAACTAACCAGGATCTGTACCGTACACTGCAAAAAATAATCCTGTAAAAAATGGTAAACTACTGCACTGTGAAAAAAATCTGTAGAAATGACAGTAAATTACAGTAAACCTGGCAGCTAGTTGCCAGTAACTTACTGTAGATTTAAATTGATGTTATTTACTGGCAACAGATTGTTTCAAAGTTAAATGAACATTAAACATTAACAAGTCTTTATCTTTACAGAATAAAACTAAAATCATCATGCAAAGCATTCTGGGAACCAAAATCTAGATGGAAAAAAAAACTGAAAAAGATTGATGAAGAGTTCTGGTTCCCAGAATGCTTTGCATTAGATTATTTTATAGTTTTTATTATGTAAAGACAAAGACTTGTTAATGTTAAATGTTCATTTAACTTTGAACAAACTGTTGGCAGTAAATATACATTAATTTAAATCTACAGTAAGTTACTGGCAAACTGCTGCTTAATTACAGCAGTTTTTTACAGTGTGGTTTCATCATACCGTAAAAATGCGATATGTTACTGTTTTTAAAATTAACAGCTAAATACCGTATTATCAGCTACAGTATAAAACTTTAATTTAACAGCTAATGTGCTCTAACACAAAAACAGTAGCACACCATGTAGTTACAGGTGTGATGCTGGCAACCACAGCGGGCAGTAGTTTACCGTTTTTTTTACAGGATTTTTGTATTGTAATGCAATAATAATAATTGAATTGATTGCATTTAACAATTTGTATGAATCTTGTAATTGTATTATTATTAGGGCTGTAATCAACCAAAGAAATCCTTAGTCGACCAAGGTCTTGTCCTGCGCGACGATTAGTCGACTAAAAAAAAACAAAAAAAACGGATGTTTTGATTGAACATTTTTTAAACAATTGTCATAGAGCATTTATAAAACAACAACGAAAAAACATCGAAAATAAATAAAACTATAATAATAATACAATTCTTTGAAAATTAAGTGATTTGTTTAACTGCAAGTGAGGAGCTCTGTCCTTGGTCTATAGTGACGGTCACAATCGCGCACCTGATCACACCACACGCTACAAAATAATATAACTGCTATCTGCCACATAATGAAAAATCCTAACAAAAGCTCTCGTTTATACAGGCTGTATTCTTCTTTATTTACAAAGCTATGGGTTAACTTTTGTCCAGCCGATCTGTTAGGCGTCTTAAAACAACAGACAAAATAGCCTAAAAACAATCTGAAATCTAGGCTGTGTTGTAAGATAGCATATAAGTTTAATTTCGTTTTGTTACATTATTTAGGCTACTTTCAAATGAGTCAAGTGTACAGATAAAAACCTATTAAGAAAACAATCTATTGAGTCAGTATGATAAAGCCGTTAAAAGAGCTGCTCACGTCTTTTGCGCGCTCAAGTTTGATTTCAAATAGGCACGCGATGTGCGCGCTCATAATGGAGCAACGCGGTCGCCACCGTCGCCTACCTCCACAAAAATGTAGCCAGACAAAAGATTTAGATTTCTTGGACATTCTGTCGACTGAAAGTAGCGTGAACTGAATGAATACAGCAAAACCACCTACCGGTACATCCCTTACTGAGCGCGAGCAGCAGCGCAGCCAGTAGGTGCGGTTCCCGAGTGTGTTATGTGTGTGCGCTAAACTGTGGCGCAGTTACAAGAAATAGCCTAAATTAAAGCATTTAAAGATGGGGATAAAACATAGGCTAATTATATTTAGAATACAGTAATAAATAACTGCTTTATAAAGGAATAAATATAGGGAGTAAATCATTGAAAATGTATTTCTATTGGCAAAAAAAAAAAAAAAATGCGACTGGTCGAACCAATAGAATTTCAGTCGACCAAGACGGCATCGACTGATTAGTCGACTAAACGACTAAAGTTGACAGCCCTAATTATTATGCTAAATTGTTTTTGTGTGAGTGTGTGTGAAAATCATCAGTTAGTCTACCAAGAATGCAAAGCCTCAAAAGAAAAGCAATACAAAAGGATTGACCGCTATGACACACTTCAGACTCCATTACTGATTAATTAGCAGATAATATTGAGAGATTTTCAGAATCAGTCACACACGCTTGCTGACACATCCTCTCTATGCTTAATTAATCTCTATGCTAATGTTCTGCACAGTTTACCCAGTTTATTTATCGGATATTTGTATGTTAATCGAAAGGAACACCTGATATGTTGAAACGTGACCTTTTTTAATTCCTGCATGACGCTGAACTCTTTTCGGCTTGGTCAGTTAGATGAGGTCAAATGTCTTTTGTCGTTTGCCGTTCTCTGAGACTGTTGTCAACAACATTTGGCAAGATAGCATTGAACAACACTGGCTATTTAATTACTGCATATTCATATTGCAATTATAAATGTGGGTGGCAGCAGCCTACAGTGTTTACTGAGTGACTTTACTGAGATAAACACTGTCTGCATCTTATAATGAGTGATCGTTACAACCGTAATCAAAGACTTACTGACATTCAGGGTAAAATTACCGTAATTGACACTGTAATTTATTTATTTATTTGTATTTTTTATTTTATTTTTTATTTATTTTTTTGTTTTGTTGTTTTTTTATTTGTTCTTTTTTTTTGGGGGGGGGGGGGGGGCAATAATTGCATATTTTAAAAGTGTCATCTTTAATCACCAAAATCACATATCTAAAAGTTATTTCCTACTATTTATTGGAAATAGTAGTCAACACTGGTGCAATTACAGAATTTACCAGCAGAGGCAGTCTGCCAAATTTGGTCATTGGGTGTTGTCTAGTGAAAAAGGAAGTTAGAATAGGACACCTCAAAGGCTCTCTAGTGTGTCACAGTTCAGCAAAACCATTTGATAGTTGGTGCAGAAATGCATCTATAAATCATAAAGATACATTTTGTCTTTTTTATGTAGCAGATGTTAGCATTAGTGCTAACAAACATGGACTAGAAGCCACACAACTCCAAACTGGACTCAATGATCGGACCTATGAGAAGAGATAGAGGTAAGTGGAATTTTAACAAATAACAAACTGTTTCCTACATGCTCATTATGACTTGATAGTGGCTTTATTAATTGCTTTTCTGATTACTTACATAATGCAAGATTTAATTAAAGTTCACCCGTCAGTGCATTGGCACGGCAGAATGTGCACAAGTCTTTGACATGGTTACCAGTGTCACATCAGTTTGCATAGGCAGCTTTAATGATGTTGACAGAGTGAAATATGAACTTGAGAAGTGGTGGAAGTAATTAGGAGATTCAGTTCACTCTGAATGCATACGAATACGTCAAACAGTTTTCACTAAGTTTATAGTGAGCCTTTAGCTGAGGAATAACTTTCTGCTCCAGAATCAAATCTTAATTTGGGCTGCAGGCAATTTAAAATTGGGCAACAGTGTTTTTTTTTCACAATTTTGAACATTTGCTTCAAGTTGTTGTATTGCATTTTCCTAAAATATCCAAGAATGTGCAATCTTCAAAATAACCATTTCAGTCCAATGGGAGCAGATGCTTCGCACCTGAACGTTGGCAAACCTCCGCAAGGCCTTGTGCACCAATGAGCCAACCCCCATGGGCTTTTCTCTCGACATTGGCTAGATCCTCATAATTTTCAACATGTATCTCTGAACCGGCATACAGTGCCGTAAATGCCAAGGGCAGGCGAATGTCATGAAGCGTTATATTATCCAGGCAAACACATCCTAATTGGAGAAAAGCTTGAAGTTCTCATTCTCTGACTTTTGCTGGCTTATTATGGGATCAGGGCGCAGTGTTGTATCTTGTGCCCTCAGCGGTGCCATGAGCAAATGAGACATTCTCTCATTAGCAGGATAAATGCGACAGTATGTTTCCACGTCTTTTGCCTTGAATCGGCAGGAAAAGCAACTAGGCTTGTGTTTGCGTGTCTTGAGTTCTGCAAGAACAAACATGCCAAGCTCATACACCAGTTCCAGTGCCGATGAGGTTTAATCAGCACATATATTTATATACATAGCACAAATATGACATTCTCTTCCTCTGATGTAGCGTGATGACCGCAAAGCCAATCAATTTCTCCTTGGAAGCCAAAGGGTGTAAATGGGACATGATTTTTGAATCATGTTCAGAAAGGTCTCGAGAGAACTGTGTTTTCTACAGTGGTGGGCCAAATCTGATGAGCTGATGATGACCAGGATTGGGTGTTACACCAACCTGATCACGCTAAATGCGTCTTTATTGCACGCATGTGTATTGTCGTGTAATTTATATGCTAAAGTGAGTTTTTACAGTGCATATGATACGCATTGGTTGGTTAGGGTAGGTTTAGGTGTGTTGTGCGGTGCAGTACTGTATTATACGTTTAGGGTAGAATTAGTGGTGTGGGGTGCGTGTGTGCTACACGCAAATAAACTGCATATCAAATGCACGTAAAAACACATTTTCGCGTATAAACCACACAATGCATGTCATAGAGGACGCATTTACGTGAGAACATGGAACGCCATCTCAGAATATTCACACAAAAAAATGTGAAAAAAATGGGCCACTTTATAAAATATCGATTTTTATGCTCGTAAATAATGTTAAACAGCTCTATCTCTCTCTCTCTCTCTCTCTCTCTCTCTCTCTCTCTCTCTCTATATATATATATATATATATATATATATATATATAGCCTATATATATATATAAACAAATAATACTGGTATTCATTAGAATACTGGTGTACATACATTTTATGTATAATATATTAATTATATGCTATATATATATATATATATATATATATATATATATATATATATATATATATATATAGACACACTTCTGGTCAAATGTTTGGAATATTCAAGATTTTTTTATGTTTTTTTTTTTTAGAGTCAAGGTTATAAAATATCATTACAATTCAAAAAATATCAATTTTTTTTTTGACTCATTGGTGAAATTAAAGTGGCAACACAAATAAAAAATGTCTATTAGAGGGATAGTTCACCCAAAAATTAACATTTTGTCCATTGATTTCAATAGTAGGAAAAGAAATGCCATGGAAGTTAATGGCTACCGTCACCTGTTTGATTACCAACACTCTTTAAAATAATTTCCTTTTGTGTTTTTGGGACGATTATCCCTTTAAATGATTTCTCTTTTTTGGGGTCTTTTTAAATGTAGCCGTGATCCATACAGTAGATGAACAGACAGTTCATTGATTCAGGAGTGATCTGTTTTTGGTGCATTTTTCTTAACTGGTATATTTGTCTGTAAAAGTAAAATATCGAATCATCCTTTAAACATAATGAATTTTCTGAGGATGCAAAATTGCTTATAAGGTTTTCATTTTTCTTATTCCACAGTTTTTTTCTTGTTTAAGCATAAATCAAACAGTGCAGTTTGTGCTTAAAATAAGCGAAAATGATTTCTATATATCAAAGCATAAATAGAGTTGCATTTCAGGCAGAGACGCAAGAATAACTTTGTTTTCACTGTAAAAGCCCTGAAGCTGCTGGAGACTCTCTCGTTGTGGGTGTTAGCATGTGTCTCTTCGTTGTAGGAGGTGCTGGTTTTAGGTCTCGGTGTTGTGTGTTTGCAGCTCTGACACGAGTAATTAGCACAGCAGCGCTTCAGGGATCACTTTGAGCGCAAACATCAGCGATCCTCCAGAGAGATGGAGATGACAGACAGCTGCAAGACAGACATATATATGACAGACATATATATATATATATATACATATACAGAATTTAAGCGCAAATAATTCTTAAATATATACCTGCATGCACAGGTATTTATATATACAAAATAATTATATACAGCATGCACAAATATATTATGCAAGCACAGACTTTTATTTTGGATGCGATTAATTGGAATTAACTTTTGCACAGCCCTAGTAATAAAGATACATTTTGTTGAGAAGTAAAATGTCTTAAAGGGATAGTTCACTTTGAAATTAATTTTTGGTATGTTTTATCTTACCTCAAGGGCATCCAAGATGTAGGTGTCTGTGATAGTTTCAATTTTGATATTTTTAGGTCAAACCGTTCTTGTCTGTCAGTCATATAATGGAGGTCTATGGTCACCACCTCAAAGAGCATGCACAGAGAAGTCCAAATTAAACATGATTTAATGACTCGTAAATGTAAGTACACATTGATGGCCTAAGACATGAAACGAGCAGTTTGTGTGAGAAAACTAATAGTATTAATGTCGTTTTACCTCTTGTAACCACAGGCACGGTGATAATATTTGATCAACGTGATAATATTTGTTAGGAAAGTTTGACTGTGATTTACACTACTGTTCAGTTAGAGTTTTAGAAAGTCTTTTTTACTCATCAGAGGCTGCATTTATTTGATCAAAAATACATTAAATACAGAAATATTGTGAATAGTATTACAAATTTAAATAACTATTTTCTATGTGAATATAGATTGTAAAATATAATGTACTCCTGTGATCAAAGCTGAATTTTCAGCATCATAACTCCAGTCTTCAGTGTCACATGACCCTTCAGAAATCATATTCAGATATTAAAACAGCAACATTTTATTGGGTCCGTTCAACTTTTGTAAAAACATGCTGGTGTTGGCTGGGAACTTCTTTTCAAGCTGGCGGGGAAAGAGTCAACAGATCATAAACATTCTGTGTGAATCGGCCCGTACTTCTGATTGGACCTGTAAGCGTCTGCATAACAACTTCACTGAACAGCAAAACAACATTCACTGTGAAACTCAGGCCAGCGAAGCCTTTAGCAAAACCTCATTAAAACTTGATCCACAGACCATGAGGTCACCAGACCAGAGAACACGAACACTGCCATCCCCTAAACAACTTTTGACCTTGCATATTTGACATTGCATTTTTGGGGTTGGTGTTTTAGTGTTGGCAAGCCTGCAAAAACAGCATCTGCCCAGTGTTTTCAATGCATTGCGATCATGAACCAGAGTATATTATATTGTGTAAAATATATTGTGTATACTTCATTGAGACACTTCCACAATACCCGTTTTATCAAAAGTCGCTTAATTCCTTGTTATGATGCTTTAAAGTCCAAACAAAATGAGTCCAGAATTATGCTGTATAAAAAATATTTGTAAATAAGATTAGTCCCATGTTCAATCCAATGTCACTTGCCATTACCATTTCTTTGCAATTATTTGAAAATGTTGAAAATAGACCTATGCTATTTTTTCAGTGGATTCTCATCTTAAAGCATTCGCAATTCATGCTAGAATCCTCAAATATATATATTTTTAGATCAAAATTGTTAGTAAAACATGCATTTACTCAACACATTAACTTTAAGCAAAATGACAAGCACAGAAAATACCAACGCACATCATATGTCATATAGACATTTTCTGAAAAAGCACTTCACATGTTTCTCTTCGCCTGCGCTTGACAGTCCACAGTATGAAACACTCAATATCCTCTCTAAAAGAATAATTATCTTTTTGCTTCCTTTTTCTGTTCAACTTACAAGAGCGTTTCTGTATTAGCGCTCTTTAAAAGTTGGGGTTTAAAGTTAATAAGCTGAACAGATTTCTCATTTACCCCTGTCTACCATCCCTCCGATACTGCCGGAGAAGCAGCTCTCCGGCGCGCAATAAGGGAAGCAGTTAAATTTAGCAATTATCCTTCTCTGGTTATATTGCACGAAGGGAGAGAGCCGAGAAAATGAGAGTCTTTTTGTAGCCTCATTGGCTGGATAACCCCGCACGCCCCTTTTCGCCCTCCACGCTCACCCTTCCCCAGGGACATTGTTGTCACTTCGCTTTAGCAGTAACGGTCAGTAAGGCTGGCAGTGGTAATAGCTTTTGATCCAGACAAACCCGTGGCTAAATGAGCTCAGAGGAACTGCCTCCTTGCCGGGGCGATTCCTGGACATTAGTGACTTTCAGGACAAACATCTGCCTTCATGCAACATGAGGGACTTTATTTCAGAAACTCTCCTTTGCCAAGACTAGAAGGTCACGTCACGCTTTGGTTAAAGTGCCCTTATTATGCTTTGAAAGGTTCTTAATTTTGTTTTGGAGTCTCCTACAAATAGGTTTACATGCATTCAAGGTCAAAAAACACTTATTTTCTCTTAATAAACATTGTAGCATCACCTGCATTTCTCAGATAGTCTCTCTAATCCCCTCCTTTCCGAGAGCCAGCTCTGCTCTGATTGGTCAGATGGTTCAGTCTATTGTGATTGGTCGAGTCAAAAACCAAAATGAAACCTGAATTTCAGCTTTGGATCTTCTTCAACAATGTCTCACAAGGTTATGAATAGTACACTCTAAAAATTGCTGGGTTGTTTTAACCCAGCTTTGGGTCAAATATGGACAAACCCAGCAATTGGGTTAATTTTTTTTAATTAAATTTTTAACCCAACATTTGGGTTTGTCCATATTTGACCCAAATTTGGGTTGAGAGAACCCAACATTTTTTGGAGTGTAGTAACAATGGCATCAGTTTTACATTAAACATTAAACTTCTTGACATGACCAACACAAGCTAAACTCTTCCAGTCTCAGATACTAATACGGTGTTTGAGGATGGGCAAAGTAGATGTTGTCACAGCAACCAATGAAAACTGTAGCCTACACTCTAAAAATGCTGGGTTGTTTTAACCCAACTTTGGGTCAAATATGGATAAACCCAAACATTGGGTTAAAAATGTCATTTCAAATCTTAACCCAATTTCAACTTTCACTTTCAACTGTACAATTTTTTTTACTGAAAAATTATATATAAAAAAAAACATTCACCCTACATTTGGGTTTGTCCATATTTGACCCAAATTTGGGTTGAGAGCAACCCAACATTTTTTAGAGTGTAGTAACAATGGCATCAGTTTTACATTAAACATCTTGACATGACCAACACAAGCTAAACTCTTCCAGTCTCAGATATGATACGGTGTTTGAGGACGGGGCAAAGTAGATGTCGTTCACAGCAACACAATGAAAACTGTACACTCTAAAAATGCAGGGTTGTTTTAAATTTTCATTTTTTAATTACATTTTTAACCCAACATTTGGGTTTGTCCATATTTGACCCAATATTGGGTTAAAAATGTAATTAAAAAAATGTAACCCAGCGGCTGGGTTTGCCCATACTTGACCCAAAGTTGGGTTGTAACAACCTCACATTTTTTAGAGTGTAATATCATTTCCTGAGTAAATCACGTTTTTGTCAAAAATGAAACTGGATGTGATTTGAGAACGGTGATCAAAACACAGATGGAGTAAGTCCATCAACCACACAGTCCTGTACCGCGTCCTGGGTCGACATTTCATTTAGCAAAATTTGGCAGTTTTGATTTATATGCTTTTTAATGTTGATCAGTCGTGTTATTTTACGTATGCAACTGCTTACATCAGCTCAGGTCTCATCCCAAGGCATCATATACTGACATTTTTGACATTTCGTCTACATCCGACGCACATGGCACCCTTTCAGCGTCAATATGAGACGCAGGTATATATGGGCCAGAAGGCGCCTCCTGAGTGGTCTAACCCTAACCCTACCCCAGACCTAAACCTACCCAATAACCGAAGCGTGTTATATTGATGCTAAAGGGTGCCATGTGCGTTGGATTTAGACGAAATGTAAAAAGTGTCACTATATGACGTCCTAGAATGAGAATGTGTTGGCTTACATATGATATCGCTTGTTTCTGCTTCTTCTTCGCCTGTGCTTTGATCAGGAGATTCAGAAATCAGAAGATGTGTAATAGCGCCTCCTACCGTATAACAGTAAAAACACGGAAAGCTGGATAAATCCCTCAATGGCGGAAGATGTTTTCTGAGTGTGGGATTTTTTGCGTCCCTGGAGAGAATCATAAATCTGATTGCATCTCTACTAAATAAGCTGCACTTATATTAGTAAGAATGTAACAGTTCTGTTACTGTACATGACAAATATAAAACGCATTACTGTTTTCTTTAGAAAATCCACATTCATTTATCTGAAGTTGGTTTGTGGTGTTCTTGGCAGTCATGGAGAACGGCTGAATAAATCGTGTGGTGATTTTGTTTCCTCCCTCTAAGACAAGTACTAAAATCATTGCAAATGCTCATAAAGCAAAGCTCCCTGTAAAACATTTATGCATAAAACCCAGGCACCAGCAGTTTGCTGTCACAGGGCTTGTTATTATTTTTATGTCCAAGTTTTAAGAGTTTAGCACAAAATTTAAATAAAAATGTCAGTGTTTGACATTTTTGTGTGTTGTGTTGTTCTTGGTTCAACGCACGGTGTTGGAAGCGAGTCTCAGCAGACGACCTGACGAGAACCGCTTTAATTAAGCTCTTTTAACTGGAGAGCCCCAGTAGTAAATCTCTAATAACACTAACTTTTTTTCTCTCAATCTCTCTTCCTTTCTCTTTTTTTTTGACAGTAGAATCCCAAAGGAAAAGTAAATCAATATGAAACCTTCATGAAAGCCAACACAACTCTTGTGTATATTTTTGCCTTTCATCTCAGGAGATATATCTGTGACTTAATACAAGTTTGTCAAAAAAATAGGTCATTTTGAGTAACTCTCAACTGCTCTTGAAGATAAAAGATAACAACTCCCATAAATGGAGTCGGTCAGAATTAAAGATTCTCTATAATATGAAAAATGCAGCACAAACCTCTTCAAACTTTTAGTGTATTTGAATCTGTATAGCTTGCACAACTAAAAGCTACTCACTAAAACAAAGCTACCATTTAACAACAAAAAAAAAGTCAGTCAACGCCAAGGTCATGGGTTTGATTCTCAAGGAAATGCATGATAAATTGTATACCTTCAATGCAATTCACTTAGAAAAAAAGGGTTATATATATGAAGCATAGGGTTCTTTACTCAACTCCAAAGAACATTTTATGCTAAAAAAGGTTCTATTGGCACAAAAGGTTCTTTATAGGTTATTATTCCTTCATATATTACATTATTCTGCAACATTTTGTAATTAAATTATTGTAACTTAATATCACATTTTAATCATGCTGAGAAAAGCTGAAATGGCACTCTTCATGTGATATTGATTAACTACATAAAATTGTATAAATATATACATTTTCTAATTTTGTAATTATTCACATGCATTCATAAATACATTTTAGGGTCTTGATGTTTGTCAATAATATGAAATATTTAATCCAGAAAGGACAAAACAAATGATAATGAATGAACCCAGAAGGTTCCATATAGAACCTTTTTCCTAGTTCCAAAGACCCTAAAGCGTTACTATTATTGAACCCTTAAAAAGAGTTCCGTATAGAACCTTTTAGGGGTTCCAAATATGTAGCGCTGATAGAACCTTTTAAGGTTCTATATAGAACCTTTTCTTCTAGAGAGTGTTTGAATAAAGCTGTTTGCCATTTACAGTACATATGAAGAGTTCAGATGCAAAAGCCTCTAAATGCCATTTGAAATTTTCTTTAAAATTTTTTTCTAGATATAAAGTCTTTCCATTTTTATCAAGCTTGTATATTTAAGTTCAGTAATTTCACTTAAATGACAATTAATAGGTAATCTTCATTGCCATTTAAGTGAAATTACTGAACTTTAATATACAAGCTTGATAAAAATGGTCATTTTAGAAGAAAATTTCAAATGGCATTTAGAGGCTTTTGCATCTGAACTCTTCATATGTAGACCATAAGAAAGTATTGAATAAAACTGAGGCACTGTCACACAGCTCAAGAAATGCAATTACGTTTAGAAAGGTGAGATATCACCTGATCATGTCATTGTTTTTTCTATCTAAATGCATTGTGAGGTCAAGTGCCCGGCGTATTTCCGATGGATGTTCAAGGGTCTGACCGACTCATTAGTTTGGATGCTTCTCTTGATTGAGAAACCCTGAGGTGTCCGTGTACACTAATGATGTGACTCCATCACTTGCTGTCGGGGTGGAATTGAAACAATCGAAACCTAAACTGGCTGTGCACTATTTCTTCCCAAGGACAGCTGATGTATATTCAATGACCTCTAGGGTTACCAATGAATTGCAATCAAATGAACCCAAATGCCCCTTTGAGACTCAAGGTATAGGAAAATTGCTGCCTCACAGTACTGTGATCGAGTTGCTGGATATTAGAAACACAATATTTGAATAAGAGGTTGATTGAGACTTGTGAATCTGTATTGATTGAAGGCATAACTGACTCCTACATTGAAATTAAATGGTTTGCAAACAACATATCACATCGGTTTGATTGTTACACTTTTTGGAAACTTATCATGCCATCTTTTGCTATTTCTACCCCCCTCTTTCTTTTTGTATCATCAATTTTCATTAGCAATTTTTAGACCTTTTCTCAAGCTTGTGTTTCATTAAGAAACTCAAGCGCTCTCCTCCTAAACAACTTCTCCTCTATTGCACTTAATTGCTTTGTTCAACAAAGTGGCAATCAATCATACTTCTGCGTCAGTACCTGTCACACTAGCCAGCCATGAAATGGGAAGAAGGACACCGTCTATAGTTTGTTCTCCATAAACATTTTCTTCCGCCATTTGGATTGTCAGCGAAGATTGAGAGCAGTTTAACTGGAGAGTTTGGCAAATTTTATTAGACGTCCATCCTTATTTCAGTGGATCTGCATGCAGACGTTTTGTCGTTATTGTGGAGGCTTAAAAGCAATAAAACGCTGCATATATAATATGCTCTCTTATTGAGAAACCTGTATTTTATATAGCCTACAACATTTGGTAAGGAAATGTAATCAGTGGTGCTCGCCAGACCAATTTTGCTTTTACTATTAGTTTGTTTATGCCTCTGAATGATGGACATGAGTGATGCTATACTTGTGTTTATTATTCCAAATTATTAGCATGAAATGATTATAATATTAATTAGGATGTTTCAGAATCATAATACCATCATATTGCATTTCCAATTAGTATTTCATTTTCTGAGAAATGTTTTTGATGGTCCAGGAAGGTAGATAAAAATGAATAAGATCAGACCTTTGCGCTTTGAAAGCTCGACTCGTCTTCATTATTTGATTAATGAGGCAGTGATTTGTCTGCTTTATGAGATGAGAGTCTGCAGATAGCGATCTCATCTTGATTTCCAAACGAAGCACTTCCTGATTTGACTCAAATGAGTCACAAAGAACAATTACAGCTCATTTTATTCATCCACATTTACATATTCAGTATCTTGAAGATTTCTGTCATTTAATATTTTGAGGCCATTGTAAGTGTTGAGGCACATGGTTTCAAAAGCAGCTTTGCAGAAAGACATTGTTAAATCTATATTACCTTAATGCTTTAAGAATGATGATATATATGAAGTGATGCTCCAGAATGATTTGTATAGTTTGTCAGTGTGTGCATGCATATGAATTCCCTGCTTGCTTTTATGATTATGTGAGACGCTTCCCATCTTGTTTCGCCTATAATCTAGATATTTTCCAAGGTTCTCTCCAGGCTGCACAGAGTAGTCTTTGCAGCTTGTTCGACTAATTGAATATTCAATAAGCGTTTAGACCACTCTGCAAGGTGTGCATTGATTGAACTCATCCAATAACCAGCAGCCCGACCGCAGATATTCTCTTCCTCTGAGACTGAGCCTTAAGAGTGCATGACCATATTTACATATAAAGTCCGAATTGCATGTTATAAAGTCCGAATTGCGAGATATTAAGTCAGAATTGCAAGATATAAAGTCAGAATTGCAAGATATAAAGTCAGAATTGCGAGATATAAAGTTGCAATTGTGAGATATAAAGTCAGAATTGCAAGATATAAAGTCGCAATTGTGAGATATAAAGTCAGAATTGCGTGATATAAAGTCAGAATTGCGTGATATAAAGTCGCAATTGCGAAATATAATGTCAGAATTGCGTGATATAAAGTCAGAATTGCGAAGAATATAAAGTCAGAATTGCGAGATATAAAGTCGCAATTGCGAGATATAATGTCAGAATTGCGTGATATAAAGTCGCGAATGGGTGTTATAATGTCAGAATTGTGAGATATAAAGTCAGAATTGCAAATTGCGAAAGATATAAGTCAGAATTGCGTGAATATAAAGTCAGAATTGCGAGATATTAAGTCAAAATTGCGAGATATTAGAGTCAGAATTGCGAGATATAAAGTCAGAATTGTGAGATATAAAGTCAGAATTGCGAGATATAAAGTCAGAATTTGCGAGATATAAAGTCAGAATTGCGTGATATAAAGTCGCAATTGCGTGATATAAAGTCGCAATTGCGAGATATAAAGTCAGAATTGCGAGATAAAAAGTCGAAATTGCAAGATATAAAGTCAGAATTGCGAGAAAGTCAGAATTGCGAATATAAAATAATTGCGAGATATAAAGTCATATTTTCGAGATATAAAGTAATAATTGTGAGATATAAAGTCGCAATTGCGAGATATAAAGTCAGAATTGCTGAGAACAGTCAGAATTGCGAGATATAAAATAATAATTGTGAGATATAAAGTCATAATTGTGTGATAAAAGTCTCAATTATTTTTTTCTCGCAATTGTGACTTTTTCTCAGAATTGTGACTTTATAGCACTCAATTCTAACTTTATATCTTTTTAAATTTGTTTTCCAAATTGTATTAGAGTCTTAATTATTTCCGAATTTTATAAGAGTCTGTTATGGAATATCACATGCTTTGGATGAGGACATTTTTAGCAGCATCCCTTTATTATTCTGAAATTTGGTCTATTTATCGATTCTTCTTTTTTAATCACGGATACTCACTGGTGTTTACTTATTAGGAGAAACTGCTAAAAGTCAGTCATTAAGCTGTTTTAGAGTAAAACTAATCGTAACCTGCACGATACACAGATTCATAATGTGTTGAGACCTTCTCTGCTTTTCTAATAGGTGTTATTTTAGTTGTTTTTAATATGAACTGCTATTGTTCGTTTCCTCTGGGAGAAACAGCATTACCTTGGAAAACATCTTATCCGAGAAGAGCGCTGTGTTTTTCTCCTGTTCTCTTATTGTGCTCAGTTTCCGCCTTTCAGAGGCTTTTCTGCGGGCAAAGACAATATTCCCCAGTGTCTGCACCATCTTTTGTCAAAGCAACATATACTTAACTTAAAACATGTTATTTCTTGGGAATTCTATTATTTAAGTGGAATAAACACAAGTTATTTTTGTTGGGAAGTGATAGAGGCCGATATTTCTTTCTTGAAATCGCAACGTTTTCATCTGAAATACTTTCAGACTGCATTAAATTGCCATTTCTCAGACTCCACCAGCGTCGACTATAGTCCTTTAATAACGTCTCTTTCAGAAAGCCCTTTTGTTGTTCTGTGCCGTTTTACATTGGATTCTGTTCTGTTTCTTCTCATTAGCATTTTAGAGGAAATTATTCTGATGGAAGCTTGGCCAATTGTACCAAAGATGGCATTTCCTAAAAATTGGGATTTGATTGCCTCAGCACGCTTTTGTATGGGGGAATTATAAAGGTATAAAGTTATTTCGACTTCAGCAACCTTGTCTGTCTGGCGGCGCTGGACCGTTTATCTTCCTCTTTTATTGTTCATTGCTCATTAGTCTTGATTTAATTTTCATATCCTGTGCTCACAAAAGTCAAATTAAATAGTAGTTTAGTCTCTCTCTATCTCTCTCTCTCTCTCTCTCTCTCTCTCTCTCTCTCTCTCTCTCTCTCTCTCACTTTCTCGCTCGGTTACTGTCTGGTCAGATGCTAAATTGTTGAATTATGGGTAAAAGAAAGCACAAAGTATTTTGGTTCAGTGAATGTTGGAAAAAAAAAAAAAATATATATATATATATACACTCTAAAAATGCTGGGTTGTTTTAACCCAACTTTGGGTCAAATATGGACTAACCTAGCCGTTTGGGTTAAATTTTTGCATTACATTTTTAACCCATACTATTTTAAAACAACCCAGCATTTTTTAGAGTGTATATATATATAAAGTAAAATAAAAATAAAAAAAATAAATTTAAAAATGATTGTTTTCTATTTTAACATATATTAAAATGTCATTTATTCCTGAATTTTCAGCATCATTACTTCAGTCTTCAGTGTCACATGATCCTTTAGAAATCACTTTAATACGATGATTTTATGCTAAAAAAACATTAATATTACTCATCAATGTTGTAATTAATATCAATGTTGAAAACAGTTGTGCACATTTTTTTTTCAAAAATTCTTTGATGAATAGAAAGTTCAAAGAACAGCATTTATTTAATTAGAATCTTTTCTAACATTATAAATGTCTTTACTGTAACTTTTGATCAATGTAACTCATCCTTGATGATTAGAAGTATTGATTTCTTATTTATTTCCCCCAAAAATAAAATACAAATTCTTATCGGACCCCAAACTTTTTAAAGGGTAGTGTTTAATGTAACAAAAGCTTTCCATTTCAGATAAAAGCTGTTCTTTTAAACTTTCTATTCATCAAAGAATCCTGAAATAAAAATGTAATAAACAGTTTTCAACATTGATAATAATCATAAATGTTTCTCAAGCATCATATTATAACAATTTCTGAAGGATCATGTGACACTGAAGACTTGAGTAATGATGATGAAAATTCAGCTTTGATCACAGGAATCAAATTACACTTTACTATATATTCACAAAGAAAACAGACGTTTTAAATTGTAATAATATTAGTGTTTTTTTATTTTTTTATCATATAAATGTAGCCTTAAGGAGCAGAAGAGACTTTTTTTAGAAACATAAAAAATCTTACCGATCTAAAACCTTTGACCGGATGTGTATCAAGACTGAAACGTTGCTTTGTGTGTGTTTGTCTCATGTGAGCAGCAGGGCAGCAGAGAGACTAAATGAACAGACGGTGTGTGAGGGTTATGCAAGAATATTTCAGTGTACTGCGCATAAAACGTTGTGTGCACATGGTCAAGTAAGGGTCAAGGGTATTTTTAAGTCACTTTCATTTCCCACGTTCACCCTTTTACCTCTGAAATTTTGACAAACTGAAAAGGCGAATCGCGTTCAAATAAAAGAGGCTAAACACATTTGCGAGCGTTTGAAGGTCAGCACAGTGATCTGCCAATGTGACTGTACCATTAATCACTGAATGATTCCTTACAGCAGACTTCCTCCTGTCTCCTTCAGCTATGATCGCATTCACTGCGCCAGATACGATACACACACACAGCCGATTAGCCATTTTTACACAGCTTGCCGAGTTGTCGAGGTTATCTGGTACAAGGTTATTTAAGTGCATTCTGCATGTCAATGCTGTAGTTGTGTGGTCTGCGTGTGTGTTTCTCGCAGTGACAGATACACTCCAGGCGTGCTGGTGCTGGGATGCAGTGATGCTGCGTGTGATGAGACGTGTTGTCAGGTCACCTTGAATATTGTTTTTATCTCATACAAGTGCATTTCAACACCCTGATGACTGATGAGCAGAACACACTGCAGAGTTGAAATATTTGTCTCTGAATATGAAATGAGACCATTTGTGTTTGGATGACTTAATTACTGACAGTGATGTGTCCGCTTATCTCCTCACAGAAAATCTTAATCTCATAAATTGGACAACCACTGGATGATTAGGGATTAAATATGTTTTATTGCTCAACAGGCACTTTTTTTAAACACTAACACTAATGTTGCTGGTAAGTGAATATAATGCATTAATTGAATGCATCCTTGCAAAATAAAGGTATTAATGTTTTCATTCAGACACCAAACCAATATTGTAAATTATTAGAGCTGCATGATTCTGGATAAATTGAGAATCATGTTTTAACCCCAAAACCGTATTCTGGACAAATGTGGGCAAAATAGTTTTGATTTATTTTTACAAAATACTTCCCTTGATCTGAGCGGTACAAGACTTGGCTACTTTTCCTAAGTTTGCCTCCTGAACACACTTTTTTTTTTACTCAATTCTACAATGTTAAGTGGGTGAAAAAAATGGGCACCCATAGAAATGAATAGGAAAAACTGTAATTTAGAGCATTCTAAAATAAGCCAAAATCAGACAAAAGATGACAGCAAAGTCACTTCATCTTTAGGTTTTAACTTTTAAAACTAAGAACTGTTTGGAATTATATTTTAATGTAGTTTAAAAAAATGTCAAAGAATAAAACATAAAAATAAGCATAATTTACATAGTAAATATGGTACTTTTTGAAGTAAATAAATTAAAAAATACCCCCAAAATAAAAATAAAAACACCATAAATGGATAGACAAAACTTTATCGAAGACAGTAATATAACATTTATAATTAATAAACATTAGAATCACACCTGAGTCCTCTGTGCCCACATTTGTCCACAATTACAGGATTAAGAGCTATAACGTAAAATTCATTTGAGGGCTATATATAAATCGTGAAGAGACAATTAAACAAAATGACGTAATGATAATTCAGAGACTTATAAAGTCTTGAATTACTGAATGAATCGGTGTTTTTGAAACAAATCCATTGAATGATTCAATGACAACTACATTTTTAACAGGTAATTGTTGCCACCTAGTGTAACTATAATTAATTAAATCATTTTCCGAAGTGTCAAGTTACTTACAATAGGTGATTTACTCAATTTTGAGTAAATTCGTGAATTCAATTTTGTTAAAATTCAATCTAAACTTTCATCTAAACACTTCTGATGAGAAATGATGATGAAATGACTGTGTGAAAAGACTGTGTGTGAAGTTGTGGACTTCGTATGTATACGTGTGTGTATATCAGTATATATATATATCAGATGAAGTCACACATGTAGATGAGCTGGAAAGAGATCATGTGGTAATACATGTGCCAAACGTCAATGGATTATATATATATATTAGGGCTGGGAAAAGATTAATCGCGATTAATCGCATCCAAAATAAAAGTTTGTGTTTACATAATATATGTGTGTGTAGTGTGTATAATTATTTTGTATATATAAATACACACATATGCATGAATATATTTAAGAAAAATGTGTTATTAATATATCAAATATTTATATTTATGTATAATATTAATTTTGTATAAATATATATAAAGTATATACATGCAAATATTTCTTAAATGTTTACATGCATGTGTGTGTATTTATATATATAAAATAATTATACACATTACACACACATATATTATGTAAACACAAACTTTTATTTTGGATGCGATTAATTGACGATTAATCTTTTCCGGCCTAATATACATATATATATATATATATATACACTTTTATCAGTATATATATATATATATATATATATATATATATATATATATATATATATATATATATATATATATATATATATATGTATATATATATATATATATATATATATATATATATATATATGTATATATATATGTATATATGTATATATCAAATACCATTGACGTTTGGCACATGTAGCACCACATGATCTCTTTCCAGCTCATCTACATGTGGGACTCCATCTGATCTGGATGAAAATGAGTCTCTCGCTGGCTTTTTTAAATATAGCGACGCAGCGGCCTCATCATCTCTTTATGACACTGATCATCTATTATGAACTCTGATATGATAAAAATGCCTTTCCTTCAGCGAATATGCTCGCTCCTTTCCAATTCTGATTTCCATGGATCTCTTTCGTCTTTAACCTTGGTTGCTGACAGATAATAACTTTGCCATTGAAAAGGCTACCTTTCGCCTGCACATAAAGGACGTTTAAAGAGATGTATTACTCTTCTGGTGGTGATGAAGCTTTTGCAGTGGAGGATCATATCTCTATTCATTCTCATTTATTTTGCCTTAGACCTCATTTGAATGACTTTGGTCAGTAATTATAGCCAAGGTTATCAGTGTTCAGATGGGAAACTTTACCTTCCCCTTCATTAGCGCACTTGTTTTTGTCGACGTTCCTCCCTGCCGTTGTTCAAGTCTCTTCGGTGGATCTTCAACTGTTATGAAGTCAATGTTGTGAGTTAGTTGAGAACAGAAGGACTTTTTCTGACCCAAGATGTTTTAAGATCAAAAATACACATTTATTTTTTGATTGAATATTGATGAAACAACATGATTTGTGAGGAAAGAAAGATGTTTTTAATTCAGATTAAAATGGGAGAAGGATTCGGACAATCATTCTGATGCTTTTAACTTTTACACTAACAGACTCAGAAAAGCTCAAGATGATCTAGTTGCTAAGTGATTGTTTCTATGGTTCATATGAAAGAGGAGGCAGTCGAGATGGAGGGACTCTCTGTGTTAATTTGTGATTATATATTCAGACAAGTGTGAATGAGTGGAGCATCGAGGTCACTGAGGTTAATCAATCGCTAGATGCCTAAGAGGGGAATTATACGTGTGTTCCAAAACATATTTTGCATAAGCAAAATTAAACTGCAAAAAAATATTTTCGTTTTACATGTTTTCCAGTAGAGATGTCTTCCCTTTAGGGCGTCCACAGAAAACAAAACTTGTTATCTCAAGTCATTTTTCATT
This sequence comes from Hybognathus amarus, assembly GCA_030378365.1. NCBI lineage: Eukaryota > Metazoa > Chordata > Actinopteri > Cypriniformes > Leuciscidae > Hybognathus > Hybognathus amarus. Next base: position 142,493 of record JAQIUQ010005598.1, on the reverse strand, counting down.
TCAATTCAATATATCTTGATTTAAGAATGTTCAGAAATTTGTAAATGAAAACAAGACAAAAATACAGAGGAATACAGTTATTTTGACTTAGAAATTCTTTATAAATAATTTGTGGTTGATACAGATTTTCCAACGAACATTTACTGTATAAAAAATATATAACTTACATATCTCATATATATATATATATATATATATATATATATATATATATATATATATATATATATATTTACACTGGTATAGTATATATATGCATACACGTATACATAAGTTATATATTTTACATAGGTAACTTACATATAGGGCATGGAAAATGTCCATTTGTGTGTTTTTTTTTCCTTTTTTCATAGAAAATTATATTTACTATATTAATTAATGATTTTTATATATATATATATATATATATATATATATATATATATATATATATATATATATATATATATAGATGTATATATACACATATCATATATATATATATATATATATATATATATTAGGCCGGGACTTTAACGCGTTAATTACGATTAATTAATTACAGACTTTAACGCATTAATTAATTACACAAAAAATTAACGCATTTTAATCGCACATATTTTTCCACCGCGGAACATTTCTCTCTGGATTAGTTTCAGCGGACTGATTATACTGGAGCACCAACTAGCGTTCATGACTTTTTTTTACAGTCCATGCTTCAGACAACTAAACAACAAACCACAGTGAACACAGCTGACGAGACCGCTTTGGTTGGTCCCGTGGATGGGAAATTATGTTATAAAAACTAACGGATGCAGGGTTTGACATTAACACCCACCAAATGCGGGTGGAGTTCACGCGTGGCGGGTAACACAGTCACTCCCACTAGCCACTTTGGCTTGTTAAAAAATTGTAGTCTTGTCAAAAGACATCTGACATAACAAACGAATTGCACGACATTAGACACGTGGAGATTAAACTCGTGGGCTGGCCGTCGGACTGAGGGCTGTTTTAGTCTGCCCTTAATTATCCACTTAATGTGATGATATAGCGATCTTTTTTAATAAGCATGAGAATCCAGAACATAGGCGCGTCTCACGCGCTCCTGTAGTGCCTCTGCGCGAGGGTGCGCGCGCCAAATATGACATTCCAGACTTTTGTCAAATGATCATCACACGCGACTGGTCGCGTGCACACACACATCAACACAGCGTTCAGTCAGTTCGTGAGTGTGGCCGATATTTTATATAAAAAATAATCTTCATGATTAAGGGACACGGTGTAACTACTAGCAGGGCTGCCCTTATGTCACGTCATATCACAACTATCTTTACAGACTTAATTCTATATTTTAATAAAATTAATCATGTCATGAAAGAAAGCAGGAGATGCATTTGTGGGAATAATCTGGGCAATAAACATGTAGGCCTATACTTGTTTCAGGTGGACATATCTCCAGTTACTCAGAGCTACCAGCTTCATGATGATAATTATTAAGTCTCTCTCTGAGGAAATGCTGAGGCAAAACAATCTACAGTCCCCAAAACTATGTCATATAGGCCTATATAAAGTTGTAATCCTGTTGCCTTAATTGTGGATTTTTTTCTTAGAAAAGATTATGTATTCTTTGGTCATTGTTACTAATGCTGATAATTGTTCTACTCTGTATTATTTACTGCTGTAAAAAAGAAAAAAAGATGCAGTACTTTTATTATATACAATAAGAATCTATTGTATGTGTTTATCTTAATAGACAACATGTTTTCAAAAAATGAGCTTTACAACCAGAGCTAATGATACAATTATTACATTTTAGCACATTTTAAGCCCCATTTAAAATGTGGCTAGTAAAAGTGCTGTGTGGCTAGTAATTTTGGAAAACCACTAGCTACATTGTCTAGTGAGCAAAAAAGTTCATGTGAAGCGCTGTATGGAAGCGTCATTAAGAGCAGGGTTGTGTGAAAGCTATGCAACAAGGAATTCGCATATCACATCGACCCTCAAGTTTCACCTCAACGCAAAACATATACAATGGCTCTGGTCTGTTGGACTTGGTTGAACAAAAATAAACAATATTTTGTTGCTTAAGCTTATGTATTCAGTCATTATGCAATGTATACTAAAAATCCATTTGAAAAAAAAATCTTCTCACTGTTCTTAGTCCAAATATTTATGCGATTAAAATGTGATTAATTTCGATTAATTAATTACAAAGCCTCTAATTAATTAGATTAATTTTTTTAATCGAGTCCCGGCCCTAATATATATATATATATATATATATATATATATATATATATATATATATAGATGTATATATACACATACATCTATATATATATATATATATATATATATATATATATATATTTATACTGTGTATATAGGTAAATAACGTATATATTTGTTCATTTTTGACTTCCAAAATTTTGACTTTTTGCACTGATATTTTTTTTGTAAATTTCACACATAGAATTAAGTAAACTATAGAATTTTTCTTTGTACAACATTTCACTCAAACAGTATAACATTGAATTAGACCACACTTTTCAAGTATATGATTTACCAACCCGATCACAAGGGAATTCGTACGAATTTCAAAAGGTGGCTAATTCGTAACAATTCGCACAACCTCACTCGTACGAATTTGGCTAAATCGTACATATTTTTATTTATTTTTTTGCATTGGCCAATTCGTATGAATTCGTAGGAATGACCTACCCCTGGCCTCCGCCCCTAAACCGAACCATCACATGGGTTTAGAAAAGTCGTACGAATTCGTAAGAGTGAGCTCGTATGAATTAGTACGAATTTGACACTTTTTTATCACTCGTTCGAATTCGTATGAATTGGTCGTGAATGGTGTTGAATTTACTCAGTAATCAATAGTGTGTGTGTCATCACATCTTCATTTTTGAAATTGTATGTACGAACGCAGACCTCAATACTTGGTGGACAATACAAAATGATTTGATAGATCGTTTTTGTGTCATTTTAAGTAGAAAATAAACTCCAAATGTCAAAATGACTAATCCTAACAACAAAAGCAATGATCAAATAGTGTAAATAAATAAGGAAAACAGTGAAAAATAAATCTAATTAATTATGCATGGCCCAATGCATGATGGGAAAACCAGTATCAGAAAAGTTATTTTGTAATGTTGATATTCACGCTTTCATTTCTACACGATTGAACTGAGTACTACTATAGAATTTACCTTATTTTTTTATTCTTGCCTGAAGTAACTGTTTTCATGTAAAGATTTATAACACTTTTCCTCCAGAAATGTTAACCAATTAACAGCATTTTTACTATGTATCTCGACTCCAATATAATATGCATAATTGCATTGTCACTGTTATATCCTGGTGCACTAAAAGCCATCATTTTCTGAATACAGTTGGTTCTCTCAATCACGCTTGAGTTTGTGAACACTCAGTCTCTGCAGAGGTGAAAGATGATTGACCTGCAGGAGTTTTCCACCATTAGTTTAATCTCACAGCCGCTGTGTCATCAATAATCGAAACACTCTGTGGCCTTTACAGTTTTCCAGCATTTTTTCACGGCACCAAATGTGAAAATGCAAATGCTTTAATTCCATTCTGCCAGATTACAGCACAGTATCTCACCCTCTGTCGCTTTATTGATTGACAGGCACATTTTGTGGCTCCTTTTTTCCAGCGTCAAATTAGAAGCGTTCAGTGTAAAATTTCACCCTGGCTAACCACATGAGAGCCACTCAAATTAAAACTAGACGATAGCTCTCAGTTTTTCCAGTATAGAAGATTTTAACTGCAGACGGCGGGTACAATTTCAATCAGCCAAAGTCACCAGGCAATTGAGCCCCCACATATCTCATCCTACATCCTCTCTCTGTCCATCTCCGGTTCCTCTCGCTTTCTTCAACACACCCCGTAATGCGAGTGATAATGTCGCTCTGATACGGCTGCACTCAACCTGTTGCTTCTTTGCTCTTCCGCTTTTGTCACTCAGGCTGAAGCTGTCTGTCTATTATCTCTATGGAAACCGTCTTGGCTGATCTTTGTGACTTCATTTCTGGTTGGCACTAGCATTTGGTTGATGTATTTAGCAAGTCAATTATTTGAGCAGCAGGATCATTATTTATGATGATTTTACTGGAGAACAAAATGTAGGCTACTTTGTCTAAGACAATCAGAATTATTATTTTCTAACACCTTTAGCATGTATTTTGTCTTGTTTTAAAGAGATAGTTCACTTTGAAATTAATTTTTGGCATGTTTTATTTTACCTCAAGGGCATCCAAGATGTAGGTGTCTTTGTTTCCACAGTAGTTTCAATTTTGATATTTTTAGGTCAAACCGTTCTTGTCTGTCAGTCATATAATGCAGGTCTATGGTCACCACCTCAAAGAGCATGCAAAGAGAAGTCCAGATTAAACATGATTTAATGACTCGTAAATGTAAGTACACATTGATGTCCTAAGACACGGAAAACGAACAGTATTTATATTGTTTTTACCTCTTATAATCACAGCCACGTCCAAGTGATCTGAGGGCGCGGGTGCTTCGGTCTGGCGCAGCGCCGGACAACCCGCGTTTCGTGTCTTAGGCCATCAATGTGTACTTACATTTACAAGTCATTAAATCATGTTTAATCTGGACTTCTCTGTGCTGCTCTTTGAGGTGGTGACTCATGACCCTGCATTATATGACTGACCGACAAGAACGTGTTTGACCTAAAATACCAAAATTGAAAATACTGCAGAAACAAAGACCATTAATTGTCTATCCCTTTAAGGCATGATATCTATCTGGCAAAAACCATGTTTGTTTGTTTTTTGGTACATATTGGCGAGTTGAGATTTTGAGCTATTTTGCATTTCAGCAAAATACTTTTTACAACTTTTACCATTTCAGCTGCACTTACAATCAGAGGGTTTGTTAATATTCCACTTCGCCTTATATACATTTAACACAGTTATTCCTATAAACATGGGGATTTATTTATTTTTTATTTTTATTTTATTTTTTGGATAGCATTTTCTGATTTATGGAGTGAAATTTGTGAAAAAAAAAAAAAAAAAAAAATATATAAATATATATATATATATATATATATATATATATATATATTTTTTTTTTTTACACTTTATTTCAATGATCTACTTTAGGGTCAGTGTCAAATCAACCAACTTCCCTGAAACAAATTTTAGATTTTGCCAATATATATATATTTTTTTTCTGAAGAAAGACAAAATATTAAATGTCATGGATGGGAGTAACAGTTTTGTCAAGGGGGTCAAAATGAACATTTTATACATGATATTTGAAGTCAACTTACAGGGTAGTTTAGAAAGATAGCAGCATTGTTATGTTATTTTTACACAGAGATTGTGGTCTATTAGTTAAATCTGTTGACTTTAGCAATCTTTGTTTCATTATATGCCAAAAAATGGGAACCCTTGCATGCATATAACTCAAGAATTATTAAAGATACCATATACTTTTAGATTCTGGTTTCTTAACAAACAATTATTTTTGCTTTAGTGAATGGGTAAATTCAAGAGATATCGAGATAATGATGCTGCCATCTTTCTAAACTTTTTTTTTATAAAGGAATTTTAATAAGTTGAGTTGTAGCTGCAAAATTACTTAGAATGTCTAAAGAAATAAAGTGTTACAAAAATATACACAAAAAACAATTTTGAACCTTTTTAATCCAATTTTCAGATTTCTGTGTTGGATTTAATTATATTAGCCTCATTTGGATATTTAAACATACTGTAACATTTCAGAAAATTAGTAAGTACTAATCAACTGGGATAAATATGGTGATCATCTCGGCTTAAGCAAAAATATCTCTAAATTTGATTAATATTTATGCTTAGAACAAGAAAAAAATATCATTTGCATAACTTTAAAATATATTCTCTGGAAAAAAGTTACAGCACTACCTGACAGAAACTAGCACTGAGTGATACAGAGAGGCCGCAGATGCAGTCATTAGCCCGTCAGGTTAGTTTGAGCATTAAGTAAGCTTTGTCCTTCTGCAACCCAAATACCTCATGCATTCTCCGCATGAATATCATTCGATTCCTCAGCCGATAAGCTTATGTTGCCAGGACAACCTGATTGTCAAAACAGCTCATTAGTAATAACAGCGATGGCCTGGATCGCGCCTTTACCCTCGACACAAGCATTCAGAAACATTTATGATGCCTAGCCATCCAAAGCCAGTGACCTTGATGGGCTTTTTAAACACACACCGAGAGGCTTAATGGATCTTTACACCCGAGATCACTGCACCTGAGGGAATACATTACAAACTACTTAATCACACAGAAAAGTGGCAGCAGACACACCAGCTGTAATTGGCTTCTTGGTGCTTTTAATGTGACTATGTTATGCGATGTGAAATATCTATACTGTATATTCATGAATTTCAAATCTTTGAGATGTGCATAGATATAACCCTGACACAGTGTGTGTGAGCTGATTCTGCTGCTAATGTATTCGCTTAAGAGTATTGGGCTCTTTTTCTTATTTTAGCTGAATTTGGCCTTGAATCGCCTATTTGCAGCTTGACCTCAGTCAACAGAAGATTGCATTTCAGTAGACATGACTCATCCTCTACTGTTGGACACAGTCCTTAACATCCATCCATCCATATATTCATCTATCCCTATATAATCCATCCATCCATCCATCCGTAGATCAATCTATCCATCAGTATATAATCTATTCATCCATATATTAATCTATCCATCCGTAATCCATCCATCTGGCTGTATATTCTATCCATCCATATCCATCCGTACATCATCTATCCATATATATTTTAATCTATCCATCCGAAATCCATCTATCCATCTGTATATCCATCTATCCATCCATATCCATCCGCATATCATCTATCCATCCATATATTAATCTATCCATCCGTAATCCATTATCTGTATATCCATTCCATCCATATATCATCTATCCATCCATACTGTATATTAATCTATCTATCCCTAATCCATCTATCCATCTGTATATCCATCTATCCATCCATATCCATCCGTATTTCATCTATCCATCCATATATTAATCTATCCATCCGTAATCCATCTGTATATCCATCTATCCATCCATATATCATCTATCCATCCATACTGTATATTAATCTATCTATCCCTAATCCATCTATCCATCCATATCCATCCGTATATCATCTATCCATCTATATATTAATATATCCATCCGTATATCATCTATCCATCCATATATTAATATATCCATCCGTATATAATCCATCCATCTATCCATCTGTTATCCATCTATAGATCAATCTATCCATTCGTATATAATCTATCCATCCGAATATCATCTATCTATATATTAATCTATCCATCTGTATATAACCCATCCATCTATCCATCCGTAATCCATCTATCCATCTGTAGATCAATCTATCCATCCGTATATAATCTATCCATCTACAATAATCTTTCCATCCGTATTTAATCTATCCATCCATCTATCCATCTGTATGTCCATCCATCTGTAGATTAATCTATCCATCCTTATATCATCTATCCATCCATATTTTAATCTATCCATCCATATATCCTTCCATCCATATATCATCCATCCATACACATATCAATCTATCCATCCATATATCCTTCCATCCATCCATCTGTCCATCTGTAGATCAATCTATCCAACCATATATCATCTATCCATCCATATATTAATCTATCCTTCCATCTATCCATCATCCATCCATCTGTATATCCATCTATTCATCTGTAGATCAATCAATCCGTCCGTATATCATCTATCAATCCATATTCTAATCTATCCATCCGTATATCCTTCCAGCCATCCTTATATCCTTCCATCCATCCATTTATTAATCTATCCATCCGTATATCCTTCCATCCATCCATATATTAACCTATATATCTATCTATCCATCCGTATATCCTTCCATCCATCCGTATATCCATGCATATATCCATCTATCCATCCGTAAATCCATCTATCCATCTGTATATCCATCTATCCATCCATATTAATCTGTCCAACCATATATAATCTATCCATCCGTATATCCATCCGTATATCAATCTATCCATCCCGCAGATAAATCTATCCATCCGTGTATCCATCCATCCGTATATCCATCTACCCTTCCGTTCATCCATAAATCCATCCATCCGCATATCCATCTGAATTTAAATCCATCCATTTATCGATCATTCATTCATCCCTCCTTCCATCCATCCAAACACCCATATCCATTCATATATCAATCTATCCATCATCCATTCGATATCTGATGGATTATTATTACAAATGCAATTTATTATTTGCATTGGGCTTTTTTTCTGCTGCCGTGACCCTCAGAACAGACCTGTGACCTATTTTCAGGTCATGTTGGCCCCTGCCGTGCCATATAAAGTGCTGGCGTACGCAGATTCACGAGGAGCCGACGGCCAGACTGATCGGGACAGAACCAGCGTCTGTGATCATCTCGGTGACTAACGCCAAGTCACTTCAACTCGCCCTTCTCTCAAACTCGGGCCTGCCTCTGACTCGTGTCCACTCTTTGTCATCATCTTCCTACAGCTAATTTGTTCTTCTTGCTGACTGACCATGGCAGATAAGAGTCAGGACCCATCAGAGCCACTGAAGCGGGTTGCCCAGGCGAGTGCCTGACCGAATTGCTTGACTGCACTTCGTTCAGTGGGCCGTAGAGGTGGACTGAGGCTCTTCTAGCTTCTGCGGGTGTGTATAAATTGCTTGCTTGCAAAGGTAAGCTTAATCCACCCCATTCTGGGAGACATTAGTGAGCAAGGGCTTGTATTGGACACACTTGAAATGTTCTGTGGAATGGATGACATTTCTCATCTTTTTCCGAGTGTCTTCTGAACTCCTTAAATTTCATGCAGAATGTTTCCCACTGCAATTAGAAGTACACGTCCATTACACATGAATTTGTTTTACATATTTTTAAGGCCTCTAAATTATCTAAATGACCCGCTGCACACATCTACTCCATGCCATCTGTCGTCTGATTGTTTTTTAGAAAGTAAAAGTTATTTTAGTATAATTGTACAAACGTCCATCTTCAGCTTATGAAAAATTACCAGATTTTTATAAATTAAACATGAGGATAACTTTTATAGCATTAGTAATATTTCAAGATGAACACTTACTGGACTTGTTTATCTGTACATCATTCTTTTTTTTAATCCTGTTGATATGCGAGTTTCCAATATGATCATCAGGCTTTAGAGGAAGGTTTATGCGTTCAATCATCTCTCAATCATCATTGTATTGCATTGCATTATGTTTTAAAACTTTGATCATAAAACTAAGCACTTTAAATGTCATCTTACTAAGACATAGAGTGAAGACTGATATGATTTTTCTATATAGAAGTATATGCTATACTGTTATAAAGACTTCATTGATTTACATTAGCATTATAATTTCTTATCACTTTTTGGCCATATAAATACACTCTAAAAAAGCTGGGTTGTCTTAAACCCAATTTTGGGTCAAATATGGACAAACCCAAATGTTGGATTAAACAATGCAATTAATAAATTTAACCCAACAGCTGGGTTTGTCCATATTTGACCCAAAATTGGGTTAAAACAACCCAGCATTTATCAATATATGCACCAAAATGCATATTTTTGCTCACGTTGGGCCTCTGAATAAAATTGAGGTATTATTTCCCTCCAAATTCTTTCTATATCTAAGCACAAAAGCCTGATATATCAAAATGATACTTGCAACACATGCAAACTGTTTCATTTTGGACTTATATTTCATACATTATGTGTAGGACCCATCAAAGTCTTCAAATAAATTATATTTAAAAAAATATTGTAACATTTATTATATCAAGATGGATATGGCAGAAATAGCAAGAATAGTATGCCGTTTTGAATTCAGCCATATATCTGAATCTCACAGGACTTGACAGCAGTGTCATCATCAAAAGTCTTAAAGGCACAGCAGCAAATGCAA